>CM055276.1:15624254-15700923 GCA_029237695.1 Conchocele bisecta | reverse complement strand
CTCGAGGGTTTGTTCGCGAAGAACTTCTTATGGTGCATTCTGACACCCAGCTACCCCCGGATCGTCAGAGTCTTTAGATGGCTAATTTTCTTAATTTTTTCAAAATTATTATTTAAATAAATCTAATGAGAGGTTCTGTATGTATTCCGTCTGGTAACACGCATCTTTTATCGTAGTATGCCGAGAGTCCTAATTTTTGTTGACAGTACGTTTTCATAACGCCATCTTTCATTTTAAATCCTCTATTTTGTGCTACATCTATAATGTGTTTTCCATCTTCTGTAGTTTCACTTAGTACTCGTTTATATCTATCCCAATTTAAATTGTTAGTTCTCTTGGACATTCCTTTCGCAGAGTTTTTATTAATAGAATTATATTTTTCTACAAAATAACACTTACTAGATAACGCTATCGCCCTATCTCCGCTAAATTCCATTTTGAAAAGTCCGGGCTCTCTTTCGCTCCATTTATCCCAAGCCAACCATTTCTTTTTTTCTTTTTCAAACCCGTCTAGTAAGTTAGGTCTAATCAATTCCTCTATCGTTTTTCCACTAACTCCTATATACATACTATCTGTATCCATCTGTATTAATTCAAAGTCTTCTCTTTTTACGTATTTGTCTAGAAATTCGTAGTAAAATTCCAACATTCTCAATTTAGCTAGTTGATAAACCGCCGCTATTCCACAATGGAATGGTCTCTTTACCGCACACCTGGGTTTTCTTGAAGATATTTCGTACGCATCTCCTATCTCTTCCAAATCGTCAAAGAATGCAGATCTTAATGCTTTGTCAACACAGGTTTCGTTTTGTGTATATGTCGTATTTAAATGTCTCTCCGTTGCCTCTATCATTTTTCCACAACACGAGTTTCCTAATAATTTCATTATGTCGGCTACTGGTTTCTTATTTGGTTCTACATCACCTGTTCGTCTTGCGGCTGTAACTTCTTTTGCGAACCATTCAAATGTTTTTCCGCTAATATAATCTATAACACGATGAACTCCAGTTATTTCTAGGCCGTGTTTTAAATACCATTTCAACAGTGGCGCGTACAGCATTACTTTAGTGGCGGTCATAGATCCCACCTATTTTTTTCCATCTCCTCTTGTTCGGCAAGTATCTTTTAAATATTTTAACGTGTGTGGGAACTTCATCAACCTCTACTTCTCTGTTTATAAATATTGGGGACATTTCAGAAAACTTATCTTTTAAGTTGTGTGGAACTTCTATATCCACCTCCGCAAACCCAAACCAGTCTCCAGATAAAACTCTTTTACAAAACTTTTTAATAAATTTAGGGTTATGTGGGGTATCTCTTTATTTAACGTAGATAAATATAACGCGTTTGCATCGTACCCCAAAACAGCCTTGCAAGGTTTGGAACCCACTCTAATATTTGAAACACCAGCTTCTGCATATCGTGTAAATACTATTGATGGACCGCCAACTAGAGCGTCCTTCATCATTTCGTATGTTTCTTCTTTTGGTGCATATAGAGCATCCTCCGGTATAATCGTCTTTGAAGATTTTTGTTCTTTAATGGTTTCTCTCAATAAATATTGTATAGCTACTCCAGGTAGTGTTACCGCATCTTTGAAAATATCCACACCTCTGTGTTTATAAAATTCACACATTTTTTCCACCGCTTCTAGGAACGGTGCTACATCTAAATCGTTATAATATTTCAACCAATCTCTGAAAGTTTTCATATTATTTTCTTCGAAAATTCTACGACATTTACTTAATTCTGTTTCATCTATTAACATTTTCCCAGATAGTTTGGAATACCAATTCTCTATATCCGGTAGTCCTGGGTAATCCAGTTTGTCTGGAGAATTGAACCACTGATAAGGAAAGAAAGATTTCTGTCCTTTGCATTCGTAGGCTTTTATCCAACTATCGTAACTTACACCAGGTCCTAGATAAAGTATTACATCAAGAAATCTAAACTCTGGAGTAAATAGAAATATTGTTGCGTTTGCACGTTTTCCGACCATTACTTTCTTTGTTGTTGATGCCAGTTCGCCTACTAGGTATTTCTTTATTAAGTTTATATCGTACTTACTGCTGTTAAAACCTATAACCAGTACTTGCTCTATCCACTGTTCGATCTTGGCGATTTGGTTTTTACGTAAATGTTCTGTATTACCCTAGTGAAAATGTGAACGAAATCCCATTGAAATCCCAATGGGATTTCAGTGAAATCACACTGTGATTTCACTGAAAAATTTGGTCGAAATCCCAATGGGATTGGGATCTCGGTGAAATCTCACTGGAATTTCAGTAAAATCCCACTGTGATCCTGGTGAGATCTTGTTAAAATCCCACTGAAAAATTTGGTCGAAATCCCACTGGGATCTCGCCAGATTTCAGTGAGATCTCATTGGGATGTCTCAAAATTTCACTGGGATCTCGCCAGAATACAGTGAGATCCCACTTTATTTCAGTGAAATCCCACTGGGATCTCGCCAGATTTCAGTGGGATCTCATCGGGATTTCTCAAAATTTTACTGGGATCTCGCCAGATTACAGTGAGATCCCACTTTATTTCAGTGAAATCCCACTGGGATCTCGCCAGATTTCAGTGAGATCTCAATGGGATTTCTCAAAATTTTACTGGGATCTCGCCAGATTACAGTGAGATCCCACTTTATTTCAGATCAGTAAATAAAAATAACTCGAACTAGAATTAACTCTTAATGTAAATGTATCCAAGTTATGGATACAAGTCTGCGGCCGGCTTCACTTTCATATTTCAGTTCATGTTTTTTTAAGCCTTTTTTTTCTCTGCATAAGTCTTCAGTCCATTTGACAAGGTTTTTATGTTTGTGAATGTCCTTGATGCAACGTCTTGTGTAGTCAGGTTCAGAGACTGCATGGCAGTATGGGCCGGGATAATCCATGCTCGTCTTTCACTGCTGAAAAATATATGAAATTGTGTGGCAGAGCGACGGTAGTAGGGAAAGAAGGTGGGTTACAGGTATTAATGGCACCCCCGGCCCCTCATAATTAGTGTCTGTGGCTGGAGAAATGGGCTTATGGGTTTTGTGTCTAGTGTAGATCCAGATCAGCCTGTGCATCCGCAGTCTGATCAGGATCTGCACTGCTCACAAATCCCATATGCCCCATTTCTCCATTCACAGCTACAAATGAGGATATATAATTGCAAGTTATTTTTTGTTACCTATGACAATGTTTCATTGCCTCCAAAATAAAACAGTTTGCTTTCAAAAATAAAATACATGTTTCAAAACAACATTTAATGATTTATGTCAATATTTTAGAAGAATAGTCAAGTAAACTTTAAATTCACTTAAAATACCCATTTGTGAACTTCGATGTGCATAAATTATGCATATTTAGTTAATACCCAACTGAAATATCACGAAATTCGGGTTCCGGTAACATCGATTGGAAAAAGTTGCAAAAGGACGAAACTACGTAGGTACGAAATCGCGGAAATTCTCCAAGATATTTACGGATTTTGTTTAGTTTTTTTACTATTAGAGTTAGCCAAATCAGATTGAAATAAATAATTAATAATGTAATAAACATTATTAGTTCTCGACATCAAAGGATTCCATCAGAATATATCGATTTCGTACGTAAATCTTGAAACAAAACTTTCGCACTTTTCGTCGAAGCAGAAAGTTGCAATCATCGGCCTTTCGGATGGCAATTTAATGATAATTTCAACCGTTTAAACATCATATTTGTGACAGAAAACATCAATAAACTACAGTTAAGATACTTACCTTAAATTTACAACATGTCTGGAACAATCAACGCTTTGTAGATCGAACTGTTGGTAGATTTTCTCAACCAGATAAAGCGCGAATAGGATTTTGATTTTCCAAAATGGCGCCCGCGTGCGAGTGGACAGAATTTGCGCGGAGGGGTACATTTGAAAAATTGAATGCGAAGCTCAATATTAGGTTCCGAAACACAAAATTAGTATCAAATAAAAGATATTTCTTTGTAATTTTCATAAATATATGCATAATATGGATAATTTAATGATTTGATGGGTGACGAGGCCGTAACTTTTGGGATTATTTACGTCGCGTAGGCAAGTCCTATGTTAATTATGCAAATGTCTCGGTGTATGTCATTCAATTTTCTGTCAATCAAAATCATGAGATATAAACAGCCCGCAAATAATGTCTAAGCCGGTAGCTGGTACCAAAGCACTCGCAGACATTGCACATTTTTATCAGTGGGATCGAGTTGGTTAATCCCCAGTTAATTATCCAATTAAGTTAATACATGATAAAACAATATTTATGACACATAATTATAATACAGTGGCTTCGGAACGTGGGCAGCAGCAGGGCTGTACAAATCGGCACGCCCGACGCCCGGGACAAGTCGGTTTTGGAAAGTTAGTCCCGGGCAAGTCACTATTTTCCGTTGAAACGTCCCGCCACAAGGCTGTTTTCTTCACTAGACTAATCTTAAATTGTAACATTTCATCGATCGATAATGCCTTAGTTAGGGCGTGTGTCTGCTTCCCTGTGGCGATACACACTTACACAGAAGCTGCTATACTGTGTATATAGCAAGAAAAGTGATATACTAGCTGTGACCCTGATTAGATTAATTTATTCGAAATTGAAAGCATAATCCCACCGACAATTCCGCATGAACTCTAAGTTTGTGTCAACTTTTCAACACCATTTACGGAAAATATTTTGGAAATCGATATCGGCGAAATATGGCGATAGACCTTTCGGAATACACATTTACGGGTATGAAATTATTAAAAACAATATTTTTATTTTTGTTATTTCTCAATGAAAGTATACGATGTGAGCACTCATTTGAACCGTCTCGACGAGACGAAATAAATGGTGGTCGCGGCATATACTTCTGAGTGCATAGAAGGAAAATATTTGTCCGCAAACATAAGCGTATCCTCAGCATGAAATGGGTTACTGCATGATTGCCCCGTGATGCGATGATGAAAGTCGCACGTTCGCGACGTCTGTGGGACATCAAAAGGCGTGTTGACCAATCAGTAACATTTCAAAACATAGCCTAAAGGTCACACAGTTTACATCCTCGAGCTGAATGAGGTCATACAATAAACATCTGTACACACAGCTGGGTGTATCGATTTTTTGCACAAAGCATCACACATATCTCGTCTGTGTAATATGTGTCGGGTGTAATCGCATCTGGATTTGGAATTCATATAACCCCTGGCACGGATACTGCACTGTATGCATATTGACATGATTACCTGATTAAAGGTATTACATTTGCTAACATACTAATAATAATTATTTCATGTACTTTGAATGTCGTTGTTTGAATAAACTTACAGAAATCACGAATCAACTAATTACACGATGACTACGACGTCCGACGATTTTTTTTTGATTTTTTTTCTTTGTTTTCCCTTTTCTTCTCTATTTTTTAAATATTTGTTTGGGATCCACGAGAGACCCGCGTTATAATGGAGATCGCGCTATACGCGATCGCGTTATAATTGAGCTGCAGTGTAATTAGCGAATTAACAGCTGTTGCCAACAAAAAAAAAAACTGAAACTTCAAAAAGTTTATTATTTACCGTTCCGCGAACATACTGATAGACATTAAATATTGTAAATATAGACGTGATTTCATTTTCGAGTGGACTCCCCGGAATATGTATACGTAAATTATAATTTCCAGGACAAGTCACTTCTTTTGTCAAGTCACCTGTCCGGGACAAGTGGCAACCGCCGCCATTTTCAATATTTGGACAGGATGCTGCGAGTTTGGGATCGGGAAATGATCATTATTTCATTGAAATCTCGCTGAGATTCTAAGTGAAATTTTACTGAGATTCTCAGTGAAATTTCACTTGGAAATTTTTTTGCTGCGAGTTTGGGATCGGGAAATGATCATTATTTCATTGAAATCTCGCTGAGATTCTAAGTGAAATTTTACTGAGATTCTCAGTGAAATTTCACTTGGAAGCTGAACCGGGAATTCACTGCGATTTCACTGAAATTCAGTGAGATTTCATCGAATTTCACTGAGATTTGGAAATAACACCGGGATATGATAATCTCAGTGAATTTCACTTGGATTTCAGTGAAATCTCAGTCACATTTTCACTAGGGTAAACCCATATCTTGACCACACTTCTTCTCTTATAGCTTTTCCCCTGACTTTCAAATCTTCTACAAATTTTTCTATATAAGTTTTGCGGGATCTTTATCACAAATATGAGTTACTGTTCCTGAGAAATTATCTCCTATACTAACGCTTACCGGAACGTGCTCGGCTTCGTACTCTAGATTATTACTGAGTTTCAAATTCTGGGTTGAGATATGCCTCAAAATCGTATACTATCTGATATGGATAAAGAGTAGTGTCGCAACCGATCTTTATGTCTTTACCCGTTCTTTGAAATTCGCATTCCCACATAACTACTAGGTTGAATTCTTTGCTTCTTCTAATAAATGTATCTCTTCTCATAGTGGATGCGCGTTCTTCTTTTCTATGCTTTGCATGAATCTCACGCCAGTAACAGCCGTGATATTGATATACGGTATTGGTTTCCGTACAGTATCCATCTACTGGAGCTCCTAAAACCCATCTTTCACCCCCGTGTCCACACTGTTCGTGGTGAATGTGAATTCCCTCGCGCTTTTCCACAGAGTACATCCAATCGATCGCCCCATAACTGTTAGAACTTTTTGGGTACAACGCTTTCTCGAACGACGAACGCGGGCGCTCTAAATAATTACCATCACATATTACTTTTGTCTCACCTTTCATACATGTTGGTCCGTGTTTCTTCATATTACTCGCTTTCGTGAATTTCTGCTTGCAATTATCGCAGGCTAAATTTTAGATGGGTTTTAGGGTTTTAAGGTTTTTTTATCAGAAATGCGTGATTATTAAACAGTCCTATTGTCATTGGTTTATTACCTACCGGTATTGCCTTATAGTGTGCTGGTACCTTTTTCAACCACCATACGTTACATTCAGTGGGTTGATATACTTCTATACCGATTTTAAAAAATTTTATCTCTTCAACTTTTTCAGATCTGAAAAAGGAAATGGTGAAACCACATTACTACCAAAATATTGCTTACTAAGTTCTTTCGCCTTTTCTGTACATCTGTCGGGTCTTTTATCTGCCTATGCATAGCTAGACACCAGGATCAGACAAAGGTCGTCATTATACTTATCTAAAGAATACATACCTTTTTTTTATTCTTCAGCCATTCTGGAGTTCTCCTCCTGCTGCTTCTTTTGGATTGTAGTCCCAAATCTATTCCCCCTACTACCCTGTATTAGCTTTACGAAAACCTCTACCCATCTTACAAACTTCCACTTTGTATTCGGTCTGTCTATTTTATCGGACATTATTCGTGTTTGCTCCTTATCTGACAGCCATTTGTTAACGGTTTTCATTGATGATAGTGGTTCGCTACCGAGATTTTTGTGCATTATTATAGTTACAGGTTTTTCCATTTTTAGTTTCCTCCATATGTTCTAGCTTGTAAGAATATGAATATCTGAAAATAAAAATAATTGTTATATAAGGAGCGAGTTTATCGGACATGCGTTCAAACCCGTTAATGTCAATGTTTTTTTTATGAAAGGATAATGTAACTACCCGTCTTCCATTTTTCTACCTTCTCCAATGTTTCATCGTGAGCCCCCAATATTTCTTCACCTTTTTCCACTATCGCGCGAACTATAGATCTTTTCTTATTATTTGGTATTTGGTCACCTGTGTGTCTAATTTGAGACAAATTATTGGTGCTTGAATGGTTTTATTACACTAGCCCTTAACTCCGCAATACTTTCTTTTTTGATTCTGTTACCAACTTCCTCCGCTTTGGATATATCATTAAATGCCCCTCTTTTATAGGCGCGGGTAAACCGCTTCATAAACACCTTATTCTTTGTGGCGTTTATCAGCTTTGTCAACCCCCTAACTCTCAACCGTTTACTATAAGTAATCCCTAGAGATTCGGTTTCTCTTCTCAAACTTTCTATTTCTGCTCTAGTTTCTGGCTTTATCATATTTTCTGTATATACTTTTGTATATATACTTTTGTATAACCTATAAAATTTATCTGTTCAATTGGACGTCAAAAATTTACATAATGTTTTTTTTCACGTCCAATTGAACAGATAAATTTCATGGGTTATATACATATATAATGGAGTGTGTGACTTGTTGTAAGACGTTTACGTGTAAAGACTATCTACGAAGGCATCTAGCGAGACGTAGAAAGTTTCCTTGTGTCCCCCCACAATTTCAATGCCCCAGATGCCCTTGTAAATTTGTTAGTGCCCAAACTCTTTGTAGACATAAGCAACTACGCTGTCAGGTGGCTAAAGGTGAACGTGGTAGACTAGAGCTGGTAGAATTAGTTGCTGATCTGCGAAATAAATTAGCTATATCGGAGGAGAAAAATGAGGTGTTGGAATATAAACTATTGTACTTGCATGAATGTTTTCGACTTTTTTCAAAAGTCAATTACCAATATAATTGGGACTACAATACCACCACCAACTTTTGGTTGGAGGTGGTATCATTTTGACTCCCTCTTTTCAAAATTATTTTCTCCAAAAATTCATAAATTTGCTGTCGGGAGACAATTTTCCTCGTTAACCAATTTTTTATTTTTCGGGGGTGGTGGGGGTATTATATGCAATCGGAAACACGTGATCCCACACCTTGCGTTCCATCTGTCCGAGATTTGCATTATGTTCGCCGAAGATAGTCTCAGGTACACAGTCGCCACACAGTTTGTCAATATGTCCGTCCTCGTGTCTGTTCGTGCGAGAAAACGCGAGAATGTAACTGGCCCTAACAGGACAATGTAGTATCATAATCGCCTTAGGAAACGATAATCATGTGCTGTAAAACATTATTTTAATTAAGAAATAGAAGAAATGTGGATATTGGGGAATATGTCAGATACATATGAAAGGGTTTTTGAGATCTCGTGTAGAGGTCGAAATCGAGTAAATGCGAGTTACACGACACTAACAGAACACCATTATAATTCTCGTGTTTTAGGAGGCAATTCTCATGTTTTGTCAAAAAAATAATATTATAAACATATTTTGGCAGCATATGAGAATCGTCTCCTAAAACGATTTATGTGTCCTGTTAGGGACATGTTACGATCTACTGATGGTGAACACGTGTTGGTCTTCGCTAGTCACATATGCAATAAGCCCGGTTTTGTCCGATCACGTCATACATCATCATATGCACGTGTGGTGACCTACTGGGATGTGTGTCGGCGTTGGAAAGTGAGACATCAAAGGTTACAAAATGACATCTAAAGGTTAAGTTGTGTCGATTTGATCTTTGAAACACGTCGACACAAGAGCAGCACATTTACGATCAATTACTCTACACATATTTATTAATGGAATGGAACTTATCTCTCTTATCATGCTTATCATGCTTATAGCATAGCGGTTTTCACCACGTTTGATAACAATATTTCTTCCATTTTATTGGTCGGAGAGAAGGTGTGGAATCTCAAAAAAAAGTTAACGGAATCC
This sequence comes from Conchocele bisecta, assembly GCA_029237695.1. Lineage (NCBI taxonomy): Eukaryota > Metazoa > Mollusca > Bivalvia > Lucinida > Thyasiridae > Conchocele > Conchocele bisecta. The sequence goes on along the minus strand of CM055276.1, from coordinate 15,691,387 downwards.
TTATTTACTCAAATTACTCAATAAATATGTACTGGCAGTACATCAGAATCATCTCATGTTTTGTCAAACCATGTTTTTATTGTCAGAAATATTGATGTTTGTCCACATTTGTTCTATTTCTTAATGCCCGTGCAGGCACCGGGGCGGGATCAACTGATCCTGAGAATAGTGCTGCAGTAGCCATTGCTTGTCATAAAAGGCGACTAAACTGGCTTAACGATTGGGTTCATACTTTCCGGAACCCACTATACCGGATTTGGCCCTCATGTACATTTTTGGCTTTCTTGTATGTGAGAGTTGAGTCAGGCTATGCCCCATATATAAAAGTAAGATTAGCGCTAATCCTATTACTTTTAGGGGATGGGATAAATGATGCTGGTGTGGCGAGGGCCTGGCACCAGATCAGGTTGTTCTAATTTCAGGACTGAATATATATTTTGATTGTAAATATTGAGTTCTGAAGTTGGGATTTACCCCCTCGGACAGGTGGATACGGGACACGACCCCGTTGACCCGTCTGCGTGTAGACTCCCTGAGGCTTGTACCTCTATGTCAGAAAAGCGGACGTTAAACCCTATTCACTCACTCACTAACTCACTCTATTTCTTAGTAAAAACATGTTTTGGCAGCACATGAGAATCGTCTCCTAAGACGATTTGTACATATGTTACAATTTCGCGAAACGAAAATGAAACATATTCTCAACAAAACATGTTTCGCGTTTTTGCGATCTTGCGCATAGGCTGATGAAGCTGATGGATCGCGAAATGAAAATTTAACATATTCACAACAAAACATGTTTTGACAGTACTGTGCATATGAGAATCGTCTCCTTTCGCGATCTTGCGCGTAGATCGAGACCGCGAAAATGCGAATGTGATCGCGAGAGCTGAAACGAAAATGTAACGTATTCTCAACAAAACATGTTTTGACAGTACTGTGCATATGAGACGATTTTCAATTTTGTCAGCCATATATGCACTCCTCTCTGACCACATTACCTGTACGCTGGCACGGTGATGCGCCGTGGGCTAATACTATGGGTCACGGGGGCGGTTGGCGGTTCTTGAGAAGAAGAGTTTTGAAGAATTTGTGCTATTTTTAGACGGCAGCCATTTTGGATTACGTAATGACGTCATTTTAACAATTTTGTAATCCCCCTACCTAAGGACCATGACCATGAAGTTTGGTGACTATAGGCCCAATGGTTACCGAGGAGAAGACGTTTGAAAATGTTCACGGACGACGACGGACAACGACGGACGACGGACACATTGCGGTAACAATAGCTCACATGAGCTTTGCTCAGGTGAGCTAAAAAAATATACCTCCGTACCCACCCATCCACAACTACAGAGCATAATGTCTAGTATTAATGTTGGTACAAAAGCTAATTTATTAAAGGTATTAATACATATACATGTACTTACATTTTAAAAAAGTATACCGCCGTACCCACCCATCCACAACTACAGTGCAACCTCTCTAAACCGGACATCCTGAGGCACATCCCAGGGCGTCCGGTTTAGAGAGGCTCCACTGTGAACCATGTATATAACTACTTCAAGACACGCGTGTGTGCTTTGTGTTCATGAACAGAAATTATAATTGGAGATAAATGGACACGAACTATGTCAAAATTAAGCACAACTAACTTGTCTCTGTGTTCGGTTTAGATAGGTTCGACTGTAGCACATTTGCGACATATCATTTTCGGTCTAGCTGCACACCTGATGGTGTTTACAATCATCAGTCGGTAATCCATTTTCATGTGCAAAGTGTAATTAACTGACCTTTAGAACTCGACGGAAACGAACATACCAAAACCACGCTATGTAGTCGCTCACGTCATCAAATTGACGCATGCAGCTTGTGCAGTTTCACATTTGTTTGATTTCTTGATAAAAGCAAGATTTTGCAGCACATGAGAATCGTCTCCTAAGTAAGACGATTCTCATATTTTGTCAAAATATGTTTTTGTAAAGAAATACCAATATATTCAGGTTTTATTTTCACATTTGTCCAATGACTTAATAAAACATGTTTTGGCAACACATAAGAATCGTCTCCTTAGACGAGTCTAATATTTTGTAAAAACAAAATTGTTTTCACATTTGTTTGATTTCTTAGACCGTGCAAACAATTGACAAATTCAGAAATAACAACTTAATTTGTGTTTCTCGAGTCGGGTTTTATATGGTGGCGAGGAAATACGATCGATTACACACCGTGAAAATCTGAATATGCCTGTTTGATATCTACATCCTACATGATCAATATTCTGAATATGCCTGTTTGATATCTACATCTTACATGATCAATATCGGTATGGCCATGGATGTTCGAACATGATTTATTGACAGATATACCAAATCGATCCATGCGAAATGCATGTCTACAAGGGTAAAACTGACTTCATTCAATCAAACAATGTACACATTTTCAGAGTGAATTGCCGAGTTTTGCCGCATTTTACCGTGTCCATTTTGCCGCAAAACGCGGCGGTAAAGGTGCGATAACATGTACATGTACGTTGTACACACTGGAAATTTTTGCCGAGGATCGCCGCGAAACGACCGCGTAAAATTTGCGGAGTTTCTCGTTATGCCGCAAACTGCCACGGGACGTTTTGCGAGAGATTGCGGCAATATTCCGCGCTAAAGCTAAATTGGTTGCCACAATTACAAAAAATGTGCGAGTTTCGCGGTGGCTGTACTGTAAGTATGGGAGTGAGGTGATGCATCACCATAGACCTGCTGCAAGGTCTGGGTATCGCACCCCAGAAAGTAGAAGTAGGTCAAGGTCATGTGGGATAAGAAAGGACAAACAAACCTACATGTACACTAGACATGACAGGCAGACTAGACACAGGTATAGGTCACATTCATATGTGGCATCTAGCCAAAGTAGGTCAAGGTCACCGAGAACGACTGCAGTACCATTCGAGTACCAAGTACTTGAATACGAGACCTAAGGTCAGTCGTCACAGGCGAAACAGGTCACGGTCAGTGTCGAGCCAAAGTAGGTCAAGGTCACCGAGAATGACTTTGCCGTACCATTCGAGTACCAAGTACTTGAATACGAGACCTAAGGTCAGTCGTCACAGGCGAAACAGGTCACGGTCAGTGTTTAGCCAAAGTAGGTCAAGGTCACCTAGAACAACATCACGGTACCACTCGAGTACCAAGTACTCCAGTTACCGGAGTCAGTCAAGGCCGCGCACCAGTAACTTTGTAGACGTAATCAAAAGTTTACCTAAGGGTCTGCAATACGATGGTACTGGTAACTGGCTGACATTTAGACAGTGTTTTCTCCAGTATGCGGACGCATGTCAGTGGACACAAGATGTTCGTGTCCATAGTTTGCGCTGGTGTTTGTGTGGGAAAGCCGCTGACTTTCAGGCCATGAAAGCGACAACTGACATGACCTTTGATCAAATATTGAACAAATTAGAAAGTCGATTTGGTCAGGAGTTGATCGAGACTGTGCAGGTGAAGTTTCAGACGGCAGTGCAGAGCCCTGGAGAGGAGCTCAGTGACTGGGCGGATAGGATACAGTTGTTGGCAGTTCGGGCATTCCAAGATTTGCCCGAACGTTATTGTAATCAGCAGGCAGTAAATAGACTTTGTCAAGGTTTATTGGACGAAGAGGCAGACCAGCATGTGTATATGGGTAGACCAGCATCCATGCAACAATCCATTAATGATGTACTCTGGTACCAGCATGTGCACTGTGCGATGTATGGTAAATCTAACAGGAGAGAGACCAAATGACCGCAAGATCTTGACAATGAGGGACCCCAGGTTTTTGAGGTGAAAGCTCCGCTGCAGAGGGTACCCACTCCAGCCAGACCTGAACCAACAACTTCAGAAGGCCGCATCACATCTTTGGAAGATGCGTTTGTGAAACTGCAGAAATGTTCGGAACATTTGATTTTGCTGGCCACCAAAAGGGGATTCCGTCATGCTCCATATGCAGGAAACCAACTCATACATACATGGAGTGTCCATGGAGTGTCCATCCATTCTCCGGATGGAAAGTCAAAATCTGATGGAAAAGCTGCGGGTGCCGAATGGTTAGTTGATCCAACGATTGATACGTCTAGACCAAGTCTGATACCGAGTTTGGGTACCAAGTACTCGGACTCGTATGTGTGCACTAGATGCGGAAAGGTGGCACTGGCCCCCAGCGGAGATGAATGAAAGCATTGATGCCACACTGAGTAGTAGTGGGGCCACTTTGCATCCATCTAAGATGGGTGTGCGGGAACAGTCGATGAGTCAATCGCCTAGTGGAAGTAGGACACCTGAAGCTGCAACTATTACAACAACTGTGTGTCAACTTAGCAGTAGTTGTTGTACACGAGCCAATAATAACTGTGGAAACTTCACTGAGGAAATGGATGTCGGTCCGATTTGCCTGAAGATTGATGAGTCACCAAGTGACTCAGGATCTCAGGTTGGAGATGGTGATAGGAACAGGGTTCCGGTTGAAGTGGAAATCCAAGATTCCACAAGGAAGGAAAACTTGTGTCCTGTAGCATGCAAGGTAGGTATGTATCCAAATGCAAGCGGGGAGAATGTGCGTAGCGAACACATTTGTCCTGGTGTTGCCAAGGAGGAACATGTGCGTCATGAACATGTGTTCCAAGGTAGGGACAACGATCACGTGCGTAGCGAACACGTGTTTCCGGTGGCTTGCGGGTTGGAGCAAACAATAGCATGCAAGGAGGAGCAAACATTTTCCAGAGTGTCATCAGAGGGGCAAACTTACCGTGTTTGCTCACCTGGTGGCGAGCGTGGAATGGATTTCGCGGGAGATGCAGGGGCGAATGAGGGCAAAGTCGTCAGTGTGGTCAGTGAGAGTCCCAGTGCGGATTCCGGCGGGACAGGGAAGGCCAAGCCACCAGAGGTACGGGCAAGGTTGGAACTGGACGAGCCTGGTGTCAATGTGATCTGGCTTTGGGATCCAGGAGGGTGTAATGGCATTGGCGAGTGAGTTGTTTGTTGACTTGGTCTGGTCACCCAAGGTGACGGTTTTACGTTTTAGACTGGTGTGTCCAAAAGGGACGACAGTCGGTGTGCCAGAGATACAGTTTAGTTGTGTATTCTCTGTAGAAGAGCTTAGAGAAGCTCAATGAAATGACGAGGATCTAGAGTTGATCCTGGAATGGCTGAAAACGTCTGTTCAGCCTGAGAAAGCCGTTTTATTGATAGCGAGCCCTGTGACCAAGTCGTATTGGCTGAATAAGGAGCAGTTTGTACTCATTGAGGGGGTACTATACCGAACCAGAGATGAATGTGACGAGAAAGACTTGGTAGTGCCAGAGAGTCTTAAGACCTATGGCATTAGAGTGGAACCATGACATTCCATCTTCCGGACATCAGGTGAGAAATAAGGCAAGCATGAAAGAAAAGTGATTTTGGGATGGAATGGCAAAGCCTACACACAAAGCCTACACACAATGGAGCGAGTGCAGACGGATTTCATGAGTCCTTTGCCTACTACTCCCCGGGGACATGAACACATCCTGATGATGGTAATTCACCAAGTGGGTTGAATGTGTTCCACTACCGTCACATACCGTTGTAGTAACCGCCAATTCAGCGGTTGATCATTTTTGTTGTGGTTCGGATATCCGATTCAGCCAGAGACATATCCCACTCCGGATATGGTAAGGGAGATGGTTGGAATGGGGATAGTGGTGTTTTAATGTATTCTTAACTGGATGTATTGTGTGTAAATTCTTAATTGGATTTATTGTGCCAAAGACAAACTGATAATAACGTTTTAAATTATTCTTATTTGGATTGAGATGATGTACCAAGTGCATCAAAGGAATGTGCCAAATAAGAAATACATGTAGTGCCAAATATGTTTTAAGGACAAAGTCAGTTTTAAAGGTGTTACCGCAGGAACAGTACACATAGTACCTCAGTTGGCGATCTGAAAGTTCGGACCAAGTCCCGAACGTGCATAATGAGGCTGAGCCAATAAGCGATTTCTACGGTATGATAATTTCTGGAGTGAACCATCCGACCCCGGGGAGTGACAGCTTCAAAAGAAAACAGGATGGAGTGTAATGTTCACCAGAAATTAGTGCGCTGATACCTGGAACATTGGTGGCTTCTGACCCGAGGCGCTTACGGGTACTGACGAATGCAGCCTACGGAAACGGCCGAGGATTATTGTATGACCGGTGAACATACAAAAAAGGACTGAGGACACTTCGGATTCTAATAGTGACGAGAACAGAACAAACTCAATAAAGTGCAAGATAACTAGATGTACATGTAGAGGTGTAATCCGTTATTTTAAGAGAGATTGTTTTAACAATGTCAGACTGCCAAGAGGCATGATATTACAGTAAGTATTATTAGCCCCAATTCTCATGGATTCGTGGCTTCTCATTGATTCTAATTGAAAATTATTTTAAAAAAGTATTTAAGTTGTATCATTGAAGTTAATGAGATACGATTAAACCCAATTTAGTGGACGTATTTATACAGTTTACAGATATGAACATAATTCCCCGTTACTGTTCACTTTTTTTCTAACCATACCTGTACATTAGGAAACATTTCAGAAACAGAAAATTGCGTGAAATATTTAAAATATCTATCTGTAGAGGCAGGGCTGTACAAATTGATTTTTTAGCCACTTGTCCCGGACAAGTGACTTGACAAAAGTGACTTGCCCCGACTTGTCCTGGAAATTATAATTTTCAGGGCAAGTGGTTTTGAAAAAATGACTTGTCCTCGTAAAACTTCTTATACGAAACTGTAACAACACAACCATAGAGAACTATGGCATGGGTATAACGGTGGTTGCAGAGTCTGCAATTAGGACCAGTCGTTCCCTGTCAGTTACTCAAAAATAGAAAAGCCAGATTGAATGTTTTCTTTTCCGGGTGCAAAGAGAGAGAGAATAACTACAGCTCATCAATCAACAATTTATTACATAAACAATCATGTCTCAATCACGCAATATATCAGTGCATCACAAATTGGATTGATTGGTGTTTAACGGTATATCTATAGTGCCGTTAGTACATGTAATATGAACACATGGACACACATTACCAACTCCATATAGAAGCTTCCAACCAACGGTTCTCGGCGTATGTATATCCATGTGTGCATAATACATGCACTTTAGTTGCTATAAAAATGTTGGCAATAACATATATTACTAGTAACGGGAACCCTGGCAATCAGGAAAGATCGATTGATTGGTGTTTAATGGTCTATCTATAATTTCGAGCGTATATTCCAGAATTTTCGGTGTAAAAACATCGACGTTTTGTGAATTAAATTACGGAGTCCACTCATTTGACCGTCTCGAAAATGAAATCACGTCTATATTTACAATATTTAATGTCTATCAGTATGTTCGCGGAACGGTAAATAATAAACTTTTTGAAATTTCAGTTTTTTTTTGTTGGCAACAGCTGTTAATTCGCTAATTACACTGCAGCTCCATTATAACGCGATCGCGTATAGCGCGATCTCCATTATAACGCGGGTCTCTCGTGGATCCCAACACAAATATTAAAAAAATAAAGAAGAAAAAGGAAAAAAAATCGTCGGACGTCGTAGTCATCGTGTAATTAGTTGATTCGTGATTTCTGTAAGTTTATTAAAACAACGACATTCAAAGTACATGAAATAATTATTATTAGTATGTTAGCAAATGTAATACCTTTAATCAGGTAATCATGTTAATATGCATACAGTGCAACCCCCTATTGCACGGAAGTACGGCGACATACGACCTTCCGTGTTGCTTATCCGAACCGTGCAATATCCGTGCCAGGGGATATATGAATTCCAAATCCAGATGCGATTACACCCGACACATATTACACAGACGAAATTTGTGTGATGCTTTGTGCAAAAAACCGATACACCCAGCTGTGTGTACAGGTGTTTATTGTATGGTATCATTCAGCACGAGGCTGTAAACTGTGTGACCTTTAGGCTATGTTTTGAAATGTTACTGATTGGTCAACACGACTTTTGATGTGCCACAGACGTCGCGAACGTGCGACTTTCATCATCGCATCACTGGGCAATCATGCAGTAACCCATTTCATGCTGAGGATACGCTTATGTTTGCGGACAAATATTTTCCTTCTATGCACTCAGAAGTATATGCCGCGACCACCATTTAATCCGTCTCATCGAGACGGTTCAAATGATTGGTTCACATCGTATACTTTCATTGAGAAATAACAAAAATAATTTTTTTTTTTTAATAATTTCATACCCGTAAATGTGTATTCCGAAAGGAATGGATTAAAAGATTAAAAAAAAAACTCTGAATCATACACAGATCTGTCGCCATATATCGCCGATATTGATTTCGAAAATATTTTCCGTAAATTGTGTTGGAAAGTTGACACAAAATTCGGAATTTATGCGGAATTGTCGGTGGGATTATGCTTTCAAATTCGAATAAATTAATCTAATCAGGGTCACAGCTAGTATATCACTTTTCTTGCTATATACACAGTATAGCAGCTTCTGTGTAAGTGTGTATCGCCACAGGGAAGCCGACACACGCCCGAGGCGTTATCGATCGATGAAATGTTACAATTTAGGATTAGTCTAGTGAAGAAAACAGGCTTGTGGCGGGACGTTTCAACGGAAAACAGTGACTTGCCCGGGACTAACTTTCTTCATAGAGCCACTTGCCCGAGACCAAAACCGACTTGTCCCGGGCGTCGGGCGTGCCGATTTGTACAGCCCTGAGAGGTATACTATTTTATGAACAAATATTTTAAAAATGTCTACATTGTTTGAATTTGTATAAAAAGTTAATATATATCGCCGTTGTATACGAAATTACGGAAAACAATATATATAATCTCGGAATTTGCATATTTTATTGTTCCCGTTTATTGAAATATATATTGCACGTCACGTGTTAAAACATGTGAACATCCTAATTTCACAAACCCGACTGAATCTCAAGTACATGTACTGACACAATTGCGCGCACTTAATTCATGGTTTCTCGTACAAAAAAAAGTATTATTTTGCAAATGTACATGCATATATATCTGTACAGGTAAATACGCAATCGCGGTGATCCCCCGTGAACGATCACGGCGAATCACCGTGATAACATTAGGGCAGTCCATTGCAGTGACCGGGGATGCTGTCTCCGCGAGCCCACTGTCTGAAACAGCGATTGCGGGGAACAGGCAGGCTATGCCCACGGTGATCGACCACTGTAAATATGTTTTGTCCGCGGTGACACAGTGACAAAAGACCACACGAAAAAATGTGTACTGTAGCTAATTACATCCCACATGACTGGCAGTGTACTTGAACCTTCCCCCATTCTGGCAGAGTTGATCTGCACTGAATAGGAGATTTAAAGTAACCTCATGTTTTAGTGGATTTTAACCCCCTGGTCCCTGGAGGTGTTTGGAACCTCCCCCAATTCTAGCAGAGTTGATCTGCCAACGAGTAACGAAAATCGAGAGCTTTTATACCCGCACACAGGATTAACCCCGAATGACCTCTGTCGGCCGAAATTGGCTGGGACGAACCGTTTCATTGGTAAGTCACAGATAATTTCAATCAAGTCCGGATCTCCGAACTGTCAAGACTGTGTTTATTTGGCTTTGTAAAAGCACATGTTTACAATAGACAACGGTGTTTAAACCTTATAAAAGGGCAATGTCATCGATAAATATCGATGGATTTATAGAATATTACAGACTTTAATGCTTCTGCTAACACCAAAAATAGAAGAAACAGGTAATTATTTAGTGAGAATTTGTCTTTGCTAAATCCCGACTTCGTTCGCGAATTAGTTTGGACCCGACAAAAAGTGAATTCTACCACACTCCTCCCCACTAGAATCCAAAAATAATGTGTATTTGTAATTTGCCCGGCTAATTATGTTGACAAATATACACATTGCTCTGATGGTTCACTACCGCCCTGTGCCAAATCCAAGCCCAGGGTCAAGGTCACATACTTGGTGTTTCAAAAACTTTAAACGCTCAGGTTAATATCTTATAATTTCTGTTATCTTTCACGGATCAGCTTCATATTTCATATACACATTGCTCTAATGGTCCTCTACCGCCCTGTGCCAAATCCACGTTCGTCCTGCCCCCGCCAAACCCAGGGTCAAGGTTACATACTTGGTGCTTCAAAAACTTTAACGCTCAGGTAAATATCTTATAATTTCTGTTTTCTTTCTCGGATCAGCTTCATATTTCATTTACGCATTGCTCTAATGGTCCTCTACCGCCCTGTGCCAAATCCACGTTCGTCCTGCTCCCGCCAAGCCCAGGGTCAAGGTCACATACTTAGTGCTTCAAAAACTTTAACGCTCGGGTAAATATCTTATAATTTCTGTTTTCTTTCATGGATCATCTTCATATTTCATATACACATTGCTCTAATGGTCCTCTACTGTCCTGTGCCAAATCCACGTTCGTCCTGCCCCCGCGAAGCCCAGGGTCAAGGTCACATACTTGGTGCCTCAAAAACTTTAACGCTCCGGTAAATATTTATAATTTTTATTTCCATTCATGGATCAACTTCATATTTCATATACGCATTGCTCTAATGATCCTCTACCGCCCTGTGCCAAATCCACGTTCGTCCTGCCCCCGCCAAGCCCAGGGTCAAGGTCACATACTTAGTGCTTCAAAAACTTTAATGCTCGGGTAAATATCTTATAATTTCTGTTTTCTTTCACGGATCAGCTCCATATTTCATATATGCATTGCTCTAATGGTCCTCTGCTGCCCTGTGCCAAATCCACGTTCGTCCTCCCCCGCCAAGCCCAGGGTCAAGGTCACATACTTGGTGCTTCAAAAACTTTAACGCTCAGGTACGGTAAAAGAAAATTTTGACTTGGAATTTGGCCTCATTTATTATCAAAGCGATATGTGGGACATCCGTGTTCTATGAACACATTTTCTAGTTTATTAAACTTAACACATGCATAGAAGAGGACCCAAAGGTGTGTCGCACGTAAGAATGACAACTCTTGCGTCGTTAATTTCTTAGTTATCTCCCTTTGTTGTTTCGTGCACTGATTTCGTGTCCGGAGCATAACTCGAACACCCTTTGGAATATTTTCATGAAACTTCAGACATGCATAGACCACGACCCTAAAGGTGTGTCATGCAAGAATGACAACTCTTGCATCACTAATTTTTTAGTTATCTCCCTTTGTTTTTTCCGTCACTGATTTTGTCTCCAGAGCATAATTCGAACACCCTTTTTTCAAACTACTGGTGTAGCTGGGGAGGGGGATACACATGCGCTTGTCAACAAGCGTCCATTTCTAGTTTAGTGGGAATTTGTCTTTGCTAAATCCCGACTTCATTCCCGAATTAGTTCTGACCCGACAAAAAGTGAATTCTGCCACAGATGTATAAAATGTGATCCATGAGAATAGGGACTATATTTACAACCAGGCACATTGAATTGTTTTGTACATTGTTTAGAAAAGTGTTTTATGTACAGTCGAACCTGCTCGGGCGATCACCTTTAATCAGCGGTCACCGCCGTTAAGCGGCCACTTCAAATTCCTCCCGTGCATTTGGTCATTCAACGGTCACTCGTCTGACGCGGCCAGCGGTCATTAATTATCGTCCCAAACTAGTTATCCAATTTCATTAAACTGTCACCGCTAATCCCGATGTCAATGTACCCTGCGGCGGTCGTTATGAAAGCGCGAATTAACAATGATGTCGGCAGTCAATGCGGGTAATTCGGTCGACATTTTGTCTGCCGAATCACAATCTAGCCTCTATCATTTGAGTTAACTTTTTAAAACATTTACCGGGCCTATATCGGTCGGTGTCATTTTGCCATGAAAAATATTGCATGACGCCATTAACGGTAAATCCCAATATGCATAATGCAATTCCACGCACGTTATAAAACTCCATCTAGTTTCGAAACTGTGTGTTTACATGATGCTGATTCGTCCAAAGTGGCAAGCCTAAGTTAGCTGGCCGACATCAAACACACCGCGTGTCAAGATTTACAACACGAAGCCATATCAAATATCAATACACGCGGTCGCTGACGTCAGTTTCGTATTCGTCACTAGACTGGTACCCTGTCTGATGCGTGCCTAGTGAAACAATTCTACCAGAAACCAGTCTATTTATGACACGGCAAATGTGTTTATGTGAATTGGGTCTCTATCTCTGACAAATCCCGGCTTATTGCATTAGCGGCCAGACCAGGCGGTGCGAGACTTCTGGCAACTACATGTAAGAAAGGCCTGTGTCGACATAAACTTGCAACGAGAGCCACCAATTTTTGATAGGTACCAGGGCAAGCTCTGTAAAAAACTTAAATTACTGGAAGAGTTTATGACTAGAGAAAGTTCTTAGGCTATATTCTGCCTTCAAGAATTGAATATCGGAGATTCGCCTTCTTGCTTAATGTAGATGTGCCTTTATAGGAACCCCATATAAAGTCAATGAAAATCTAACGAAAAATTTAACTCAAAACCCAAGTCACTTACACAATAATCCATATCAACATGTTTAGTATATATTTGTGCTTATACTGCTAACATGGAAATTACACAGTATGTTTAGGAGAAAAAATACCATTTACCCATTACATTTCAAGCAACTATATCTTCAGAATGAGTTTAGTGTTGCATTCAAAATTTCGGAATAATATTTCTAAAATGTAGTAGATTCTGATAACGTTTATGTTGAATAAAAGGAATAAAGTTCATTTTTCAGGGAGTCCTGGTAGCGTTTGATCAACGATGGGAGGTCGACTGGAGAGACGATGGCGTCTTCGACGTTTGCCAAGAACTGTTTCTGGGCGTCAAATGCAGTGCCTGTTCCTAGGATATTCTAGCGTGTCTGGGCTTGTGCCCCGAGGATTGCCCAAACGTAAATTCTGATGGAGTCTTTTCAGCCTCTTGACTCCTGGCTGTCTGAACCCCACTGCATCGTTGAGGATGAAGCTGGTCCACTCGTTCGAAATGTCGCTATTGAAGAGTTTTGAGCCCCCATGGTTGATACAATATTTCCCGCTCGGTTGCCAGAAGGTCGAGAATGATCCAAGTCCCCCGTTCCCGTGGTCGATTTCCTGCCGGAAACTGCAGTTGGTGTTGACGTTGAATGCGGCGCAGATGCGCTCGTATTCCCGACGGTCATATGGGTTGTCTTGCTAATCGAAGGCCCCGTCCTGGGGCAGTGGCGCACATATTTCGGCGTGGATACGCCACGTTTGGTAGTAGACGTGGAAACAAAACAACGATCTAGTCAGTTGCTGGTCTGATTTAAGATGATGGTTGTACGACACGCCACACACTGTCGATGCGGCCCAAATGGTGCAATCCGCCAGGATGCGAGAGTTGCATTATTGAGGACTGGATTGCCCGTCAGTGTTATGTCCGGAAACGACGTCGAGAATGCACCTGTAGGATTGACAACGACGGTCTGCTGTGACAGGTTCAGCTTTTTCTGTGCGTAGAGCGCTGCAGGAGCGTAGCCTGCAGTGGCATTTAAAAAGTAGACTTTTGCCATTATCTAGAGAGAAATATGTTTGGCACACTCACTAATGTTCAAAGCGGGGCTTGCATACTGAAGAAGCCGATCGACAACTGCTGCGGGGAGTGGCACGTCGGTCTCAGATTGATCACGTTCACGGTTGGCTGGTACAACGTTGAAGAAAACGAAGGGTTTGGCTACAAGACCGACGGCCGCCCAGTAGGTGCAAAGCTGACCCCCGGGCGAGCCCTCCAGGCGTTTGTCGCATCAGAGCTTGATGGCCGAGCCAGTCTCACAATCTCAAGAGCCACCGGACTTGCGACCTTGACCGTCGAGCCCGCCACCGGGTAACGATCTCCCCGGCGTTGGTTTTGCGGCTCGGATTTACAATATCATGCTCCGACAATAGGGGATGGTTTGGGCTGGACGAGCACGTCGGCGGCTTCGCCTTCACGAAACCACTCCGTGTGCACATGGAGCAGCTGAACACATACAACTCGGTTGATGGTGCCCGAAGTACTCTCCTTAAGGTTGTGCACGCCAGCGACTGCTTCTACAGGGAGACCCTGACCTTGGACTTTTCAAACCCCGAGATGAAACGATTAACAACGGGATCCGTCCACAAATTGGAGGTCTCTATTCTTGACGATTGAGAGCAAATGTTGGAGAACTATTTCCCGATTTCAGTCGCCTACGCCGACGCCAGTGAATCAAATGACTACGCCAACGGCGCGCTCAAACATACTATCGGGGAGGGAAATTACAAAAACAAAGCCTATCATAACTGTGTGAGCTGACGAACGAGGGGGCTTACTAGCGGGGGACTACAAGTTCTCTTTTCGCAACAACGCTAGCAACCGATACACCGCGTACCCCTTGGCTGCTGCAGGCCGCATTTGCGAATGAGTCTGTTCCGTGGACTATAGCGGAAAAGCCACCACCAAAATCTGCGTCAACATCGTCCTGAGCGGCAGGAGCATGGCATGACCAAGCAAGCGGATCACAGATCTGCATTTACTTTCTTTGACACGCCAATTGAAGTCGCAGCCGGAAGTGTTGTCAACTTCGTGACCAAAACCGCCAACCAGAACACCTCTAGTAGCACAAAACTATATCCTGAGCTGCCGTCCGGGTCGGCTGACCCGACATCTTTTAGGATGCATCGTTCGACTTGCTCTCCGAGCGACGGGGATGATCCCGGCAAGGGTGTGGGCCGTCCCTAGGGCTCGCCCTTGGGCTCTGCATTGTATGCCGTTGCGACAGTTGCGATACTATAATTAGCAAAGCGAGATGGGTGCTCCGGGAAAGGGGGCTGGTAGTATATAGATCGGAAATTTAAGGCATGCTAATATTATATCGTCTTTCGGCTGATTTGTGGCGCAGTTAAATGGCGTTCCTACACGACCGGTGGATGGTTGGTCGGGCGAACACGATGGTGTAAATTAACAGTGGGGTTCCTCCTTATAGGAATCACAATTTGCCTGGTTTGGCCCTCGGGGTACATTTTTTCTTTGGCTCTTTTGTTACCTTAAATTGGGTTATTGCCGATTATAAAAGTAGTAACATTATTACTGATCCTACTGCTTTTGGGAGGGGGCCAAGTGATTCTGGTGTGGCGAGGACCTGGCATCAGATCAAGATTATTCTGATTTCAGGGCTGAATATATAGTTTTTCTATTGTAAATATTCAGTTCTGATTTTGAAATTTTCTGCCCATTTGTACATGTACTTGAACATGCACATGTACTTGTACAGGTAATATATGGGATTTAGTACTAAACCCATTGACCCAACCTTAAATGACCTTAGCTGTTGACAGGCCGTTAAACCCCAACAAACAAACAAATTCGATATGACCGTCGTTGCCATGCTGTTGTTTACCTTAGCAATGGCATTCCTATCCAACCGCTTGTAGTAGTTATAAACAAGCGACATGAGTGCTCCGTGAAAAGGGACTGGGTGCCGGCGAGAGGGGCGCGGCGGCCCCCAGGTGGTGAAGTGGCCCAGAACCAGCCTTGAGCTCGGCCCAAAGGAGCGGGAGCTGGGAGGCCGTCGTTACCATGCTGTGGGTTCCTTGGCAACGGCGTTCCTATCCGACCGTAGAGACCTATGTTGGAACATGGGTTGCGCGGTGCTCCGAAGGAGCGGGAGCAGAATGACCCGCCACCTGAGTACACACCTCGAGTTGCAAGACTCCCCATTGACATAAATGGGGTGGGGGCCCACCAGAGAGGGGGAGGGGGCGCGGCGGCCCCCAGGGGGTGAAGTGGCCCAGAACCCCCATTTTTAGTGCGCCTTCCGAAGGAAGCCGTGCATATGGCATACCCTCGGCGTCGTAGGTGTCCGTCTGTCCGTCCCTTCGGTCCGGTCCGTCCGTCTTCAAAAATTATAATGGCCTATATTTTCTGTTTCCTTGCTTGGATTTGCTTCATATTTCACACACAATAAGCTCCAAGGGTCCTCTACAGCGCTGTGGCAAATCCACGTCCGTGCGGCCCCTTCTAAGCCCAGGGTCAAGGTCACATACTTTGTGCATCTCGAAACCTTAACGCTCAGTCCCTCGGGTAAATAATGGCCTATTTTTTCTGTTTCTTTGCTTGGATTTGCTTCATATTTCACACACGCATTGCTCCAATGGTCCTCTACTGCGCTGTGGCAAATCCACGTCTGTGCCGCCCCTTCTAAGCCCAGGGTCAAGGTCACATACTTTGTGCATCTCAAAACCTTAAAGCTCAGTCGCTCGGGTAAATAATGGCCTATATTTTCTGTTTCCTTGCTTGGATTTGCTTCATATTTCACACACACATTGCTCCAAGGGTCCTCTACTGTGCTGTGGCAAATCCACGTCCGTGCCACCCCTTATAAGCCCAGGGACAAGGTCACATACTTTGTGCATCTTGAAACCTTAACGCTCAGTCGCTCGGGTGAATAATGACCTATATTTTCTGTTTCTTTGCTTGGATTTGCTTCATATTTCACACACGGATTGCTCCAAGGGTCCTCTACTGAGCTGTGGCAGATCCACGTCTGTGCCGCCCCTTCTAAGCCCAGGGTCAAGGTCACATACTTTGTGCATCTCGAAACCTTAACGCTCAGTCGCTCGGGTAAATAATGGCCTATATTTTCTGTTTCCTTGCTTGGATTTGCTTCATATTTCACACACGCATTGCTCCAAGGGTCCTCTACTGCGCTGTGGCAAATCCACGTCCGTGCCGCCCCTTCTAAGCCCAGGGTCAAGGTCACATACTTTGTGCATCTCGAAACCTTAACGCTCGGACGCTCGGGTAAATAATGGCCTATATTTTCTGTTTCCTTGCTTGCATTTGCTTCATATTTCACACACACATTGCTCCAAGGGTCCTCTACTGTGCTGTGGCAAATCCACGTTCAAATGTGCCCTCGGTTCCTTTGCTGCCACCGGGTGCGCTTTGTTGTCCTCTGACAACTCTTGTATATACTACTCTTGTTGTTGTCGTCTTTGTCAAATTTTCCATCGTGAATACTTTGTGTATGGTGGCTTATATGGACAGTCAGTAATGGATATACACACATATAATTCATGATTATAAATCATGTATAGTATTAGCATGCCCGTAGTCAGGGGGGGTGCGTTGTGTGCGTCTGCACCCAACTTTTTCGGACAAGCCAAGATTGTTTTTGCTCATGAACACACAATCACGTTACCTGTCACCAGTGCAGAATGTGAACTCGCCGGTAGTGCATTGAGGCGACTTCACCACTATTCACGTGCATCTGTGACCAGTAGTCGTCTTTCTTCGCTGGCGCTCGTATACATTCATTATGGCTTCAAACACGATGTGCGGGAAATAATATCCCCATTTGTACGCCTACATCCTCGTAGGATGGAATTGGAATCACTCTTGTACTAGTCCAAATATTTAGACTCCGTGTTGAATATTTTGTTTGAATGGGAATACATTATACGTAACTGCCATATAAATACAGCAGTTTATTATATACCTATCTGTAACCGGGCCGTAAACTGGGGTTTCAGTGATACGGTAGTCAAGTTCGATTTACATAGTCAGTCTTTAATATGATATGATGTATGGTATCTGATGTATCTCACAGCTCTGAAAATACACAATAAAACATAATAAGCAACTATATTCAGAGATACATCGAACCTACAAGCATGAAATTCATGACTTACACTTTTACACATGAATTTAATGAATACAACACACATTCTGTTCTATGGCTTATCAAACAGATGTACACAAATATATACACAGTCCTGTGCATGGAAATAGTTAATATTTCCTACCTATGTGGCAAGCATTGTGATTCCTACAATACTCTGTGTAGTTGATTGACATACAATTACGCCAGTGCATTGCGAACATTTAGATCACAGGCGGATGGATACAATAGCACTAACAAGGACACTTACAAGAAATATGGTTTCTTAGCCTTTGCTCCCCAGTCACTGCCTCTCACCCGTGCATGAGGTTAATCTGCAAATGTTAGGCACATGCAATAGTGAAAGTGCAATAGAACGCGTGGCGCAACCGAACCGACAAAAGACACACAATTCCAGATAATGACACGCGGAATTCCAACAGCCATAAACCGACAATAAGTTAGCCCATAGAACAACATACCCGACAAGGCCCGAAGTCTCACAGCTGCAGAAGAACGGATACACCAACCAGTTTTCAATGAATAAAATACGTGAACTGCATGACAATCTCAAACGAAGTGAATTCACAAAGAGTTCAAGCATGCAGGAGCGTGAATCATCGCACGAGAAAAGTAGTTCGACCAAGGCGGGAAAAGCTTTGACCGATCATATATACAGATATAAGTCACGTGGGAAAAGTAGTTCCTACGCCATGAAATAAAACAAATGCTCGAGTGAACATCACATGACCATGATCACATGACACTTTGAATCACGTGACTTATCATATAAATACATTTTATCAAGCCGCTTACAGCAATGATAAAATATAATGTAAGGCATGTATTTCAAAAGACAAACACAATAATGCAGTTTGAAATGATTTATTATTTACAAATGCAAGTATTATGAATAAAATAAAAGCGCCTAAAATACCTCTACTACATATTAAAGACAGGCCCATAGCCAGGGGGGGTCGGAGCGGTCGGACAATCCCCCCGCCCAGCCTCGAGGTCCACTTTTTTAGCCTTGAGGTCCACTTTTTTAGACCCCCCTAGATACCTCAGGCCCCTTGGGCCTTCGAAACGACCCCCCCTTCAAACAGGTCTGGCTACGGGCCTGAAAGATGTGTGGTGAATTCATGAATTCAGCCAGATACGACACGGCAGATTGAAATTCCGTATTCCTCTCAGTCACCGAGACCGCTTCAACGTGGCTACGGCCCTGCAGTGCTAGGCGATAAACCAAATGACTGCCGTCAAAGCGCTGCGCAGAAAATAATTACAACTTTGTAATCCAATTATACAATTTTTCAATGCAATTTATGTGTTTTAAATGTTTGACTGGTATATAATAAACGCAATATTAGTACAGTAACTTGATCCTTGGACCGGAAAGCCTCTCGTTGGTCTTGGGCAGATCAGCTGATCAACTCGACTGCGTCTCGTTGAGCCAACTGATCTGCCTAATACCAACTCGAGCTTTCACCGCCCAAGGATCAAGTTACTTTACTAATATTATATATGTATAGTGACGTCAGTGTGAATAACAAAATGTAACAAATATTCAAACTATTTGGGACCTGACAGCGCGTATGTAAACTTACCGTGGAGATACATGTATACGGAAGGTTTCTGATAGTCTGTTTCACAATGTGATTATAACACCTTCCTTGTGAGAAATTCGATAAAAGTAAAATTTCCTACATAAAATAGCATATAATTCCTACTCCTAAATAAAGTCGTAAATGTCACAGAATGCAGGATTTAGTGTCTAAATTTCAAAATGTTCATGGGGGAGGACACCCAAACCCTCCCCCCCCCCCCCCCCCCCCCCCGTCAAAGGAAGGGGGTGAAACCCCCCTCCCGGACACACCCCCACGTCGCCACTTCTTGGCTTGTATTCGCCGCTCAGTGGCTCATTACGCACCCATTTATTTTGAAGGCTGGCTACGGGCCTGATGACTACATGTATCTAACATGGAAATGAAGACATACATGTATGTGAGCTCAAACGAGAGCATAATGAATTTAAACTGTGCGGGTGGGGTAAATGTATATAAGTTTATATTCAATGAAATCGTTGTTTATTGTGATATTGATATAAAGACATCAACTAGTGTTAGTATGCGTTTCATAATTACACAGGGGCCTGTTTCACTTTGTACGACTAAAATGTTCGCAAGTGCAAATTTATGATTGAATTTCAATTCATGTATTTACATTTATTGAGCATAGGCTGTACATTTAAATGTAAATCCATCAATTGTTTACAAGAACACATTGTTAATGTGAAATTTACAGACTATCATAATTTTGCACTTACATTTTAGTCGTACAAAGTTTAGTGAAACGGGCCCTAGATGTGTATATCATCCACGGCTAAGTGAGCTACAACCTATGTATGAAGACACATATTGTAACATATGTATTTCTTCAATTGAAGTAAACTGGGTGGGGCAATTAAATATGCAACCATATATACTTAGCTTTGCCTGGTTGTATTAATTTCCCAAATACATGTACTACCTATGTTTATGTGTCATCAGCAGGTCTCACAATAATCAAAACACTACAATTATCACTTTCCAGTGAATCATTTAGACAAATGTATGCCAATATGATATTTTTTACTTACATTATTTGATTTTACCCCACCTATAAAAAATTACAAAAAAAAGAGGTTCCACAGATGCGAATTTGTGTGAATTTGTGTGAATTTGTTTTACACGTGTAGGATAACCATATGAAGGTGTTGAAACACAAACTTGCTTGTTATACTAAATGTCTGGGTTCGGCCATATTTACGTTGAATCTAGAGGATACACAATGTAACACTTCTACTCTCATATTTCAGAACGAGTCCCATCATTTATAAAACATCGTTAAATAAAGACTTACAAAATGGACAGGTTCCTATCTATGATGCGACTCAATTTTATCGTCATATAAGACAGCCATTCCATAGCATGTGGCCCATAATGGGGCTACTATATACTTGTCCCATTTCTTGTCAAACCCACGTTTCCTAAAAATGTCTGTAGGAGCTTTGAGCTTACCCGCCTAAATCACAACCAACATTGGAACAATTTAACGCATATCTTCAACAAACTATAAAAATTGAAGAAACTGTTGCCACTATGCGAGATAAACTAAAAAAAATCACATAAAATGGAATTACTTCAAACAGTAAGCAAACACCACAATACTGCCTTTAGCTTACCATATCAACATTCCTAAAATCACTATATATATATACATGTATAGTCAAGTTGCAATTTTCAGAACCCGAACATTTTTGAGTGTATGTTTTTTTTGCAAATTCATGGAGATTATGGGTCCCTGAACTAAAATCCGCGGGATGGCAACGCGCCATCCTTGGTCAACTCCCGTATCCATGGAAATCCAAGATGGCCGCCGTCAAAATAGGTCAAATCTAAAAATTGCCAAACTGTCTTTTGATATTAAGTTTATCAGGCTTGGCTCCTCAAACCTCGGAATTCCTACGCGTTTCCTAGCCTTGCCTAATAAACTTGATATCAAAAGACACTAGCCTGGTATTCTCTATACACTATATAGCTTGCTCAACTTCCAATCTCTGCTCGTAAATGGTAGGAATTTCTTGGCAAACCTTGGAATTCCTACGCATTTCCTGTCCTTGCCAGATAAAGTTGATGTGTGACTGTAACTAGACAAATGGGGCTTATGGGTTTTATGACCAGTGTAGCTCCTGATTAAATAGCACACTAGTGCAGATCCTGATCAGACTGTGGATGCACAGGCTGGTCTGGATCTACACTGGCCGCAAAACCCATAAGCCCCATTTCTCCTGTCAAGCCACATATCAGTTATCACAGTGATTGTTACAGATTACCCTTTACAACACTCAATTCATTTTTGTCCTTTTCTGTTTATTTTAATTTTCCATTTTCTCAATGAAGACATGTTTCCATATACCGTACTCTCCATATATGACAGTTTCAGAGGCAGCAGTGACGAGCAGTGGCACCGTGGATCCAACTGTACCATCGTCTACCAGCTACACAGTGAACCTGACGACAGACATCAGCAACATGACAAGAAACATCAGCACCACCCCGCAGACACTCGTAACGACAACGTCGTTCGACTATACATACCTGGATCGGTGTCCACACGGGGCGCAATGTCGCGACCTCTCTGCGGACTGTATAGAGTGTCGCATGAACCATTACTGTACGTACGGAGCTGAGGGGACGGCAAATTGCATCGTGAAACCAAATGTAACATGTTTAGTAAGTACACGCAGGCTTTGTCTATATTAAATGTACATGACACACTACACAAAAGGTCACATATCGTCACGCGAATCGGCGTAATATCTCCAAAAATGTGTATGGAAGTAAAGGAACATGTCTTCTGTATCGTAACATCGGCCTATACACATGTATTACATTGCCGACGTCACGTTTATATATATATATATTATATTTTTCCAATCGAAATTTAAATACGGTCATAAGTATTTATTTCCAATAGATCGGTAAATGGAAATTGCGATTATTACCTTAGAGGTAATTAGAAATCGTATGAGGCCCGTTAGTTTTCATTGATTTTATGACCGACGACTTCCGTTTCGGCCTTCGACCAACTCGTCCGTCAGTCAACTCCTAATAATACACAATAGCGACATGTCCAATGTTCATCAGTTGACAGTCGACAGGTTGCGGCATGCTCGTATGTAGCCGGGGGGAATAAGTTGTGCACTCAAAATCTCGCGATCACGCTTCACGATCGCAAACTATGCGAGAAACCGCGAACACGCGAGGTTGTCACATGTCCCTAACATAACATGTACACATTGTTTTAGGAGACGATTCTTATGTGCAGCCAAACCATGTTTTTATTAAGAATATCAGTAGTTCTTGACAACAAAAACATAATAAATGTCTTAGGAGACGATTCTAATGTACTGCCAATATATGTTTATTGAAAAGAAAACATATTTCGATATGTGTTATTGGTTGCTGTATCGCATCGTCGACCTATACACAAAATTGCGAAAACGCGAGACCAAATCGCGAGACTGCAAAATCGCGAGGCGAAAACATGATATATATTCTATTGTATTCAATATCGCGTTTTCGCCTCGTGATCACTCGTTTTTGTGGATGCGATGAGTTCCGTTTTCAAACGGCGCATAAAGAAATATGCCGCCGTGCCCACCTATCCCAAACTAGCACATTTGCGACATATCATTTTCTGTCTAGCTGCACACCTGATGGTGTTTACAATCATCTGTTGGTAATCCAGTTTCACGTTTCCTGGTGACCGACATTTAGAATTCGGCAGAAACAAACATATCAAAACAACGCTATATGTAGTCGCTCACGTCCATCGCGTCGCCGATAAATTGATAATTACGCATTAGCTTGACATAGTGCATATTCACATTTGTTTGATTTCTTGATAAAGCAAGATTTGGCAGCACATGAGAATCGTCTCCTAAGTCGATTCTTTGTAAAGAAATACAAATGTATTCATGTTTTCTTTTCACATTTGTTGATTTCTTAATAAAATAGGTTTGTCGACACATGAGAATCGTCTCATTAGACGATACTAATGGGTTTTTTTTCTTCAAAAAAAATTATTTATTTCTTAATAATAACACATGTTTTGGCAACACATGAGAATAGTCTCCCATGACAAAACCATTTATATTTTGTACGAATATTAGCATTATTGTCAAGCCCGTCTGCGGAAAGCGAGACATAGTGCACTTCTCACAATGACGTCCGGGTGTCCGTCCGTATTTTTAATTGTTGACAGTATGATCACCGAAAACCGGCGATGCAATATGGAATGAAATGTCGAATCTAGCCCATAGTCATTGGGGAAACTGTTAGAACGGGCAAACAATTGACAAATTCAAAAACTAGAAATGTGGCATTAAGGTTTCGAACGCACCAAGTCTGTGACATTGACCCTGGGCTTAGCGGGGACGGGACGAATGTGGATTTGTCACAGGGCGGTAGAGGACCATTGGAGTAATGCGGGTGTGAAATGTGAAGCAGATCCGAGCAAGGAAACAGGAATTAGAAGCCATTTACCCGAGCGTTAAGGTTTTGGTACGGACGTACGTACGGACGCCGGTAACACTATATGCCCCCTCACCATATGGGTGGTGGGTGGGATGGGGGGGGGAGGGGGGGGTAATAATAAACGATTCAATTTGTGTTTCTCGAGTCTGGTTCCATATGGTGAAGAGGAAATACGATCGATTACACACCGTGAAAATCTTGTTGGAACGTAAATGCCAATTGTCACGTACGATATTTCAGTTTACCGACGTTACGTCAGCTGTTATTCTAAGTATGTATGGTCGCTCGCTAGGGGCATTTCTTTACTTCTTTTAAAAGTGATGGGTTGTTGCCTAGGGGATAGAACACCTGACTTCAAATCTGGAGGTTGTGTGTACAAAGTAGTTACACAGTGGTTCGTCGCATTTTTGCTGAGTCATTGTGTCGATGTACAAAGTAATAACACAGTGATTCGTCGCATTTTGCTGAGTAATTTTGTCGCAAAACGTTGCAATTATTTCGCCGCGTTTTGCCGAGGAACAGCGCGGAATCACCGCGCAAACTTTGCGGCGTTTTTTCCTTATGCCGCAATTGGCCACGGGAAGTTTTGTGAGAGATTGCGGCAATTTTCCGCGCTAAAGTTAAATTGGTTGCGGCAATAACAAAAAATATGCGGGTTTCGCGGTGCCTGTACTGTACCTCTCTAAACCGGACACCCTGGGAGGTCGCCAGTGTGTCCAATTTATAGATGTTCCACTGCAATTCAATCATATGTTCACAAGACACTGTGTGTATGTTTTGCGGTCATTAACATAGGGCAGAAATGGCAATGAAACATTAAGAAAAGTTGTGTTTGTTTATCAACAGCTCGGGTCATTTACGGCCGGGCCAACGGGTTCGATCCCACATTTAATCTGCTGCATTTAATCAGAATGGCCGGGATATTTACATTGAAACAAATATATATTCAGCCCTGAAATTAGAATAACCTGACCGGGTGCCAGGTCCATACCACACCAGTCACATGGCCCCTTCCCCTAAAAGTAATACCGGTAGGATTACTTTTATTTATCGGGTATAACCAGATTCAACGCTCACATACAAGAAAACCAAAGACGTACCTGAGAGTCAAACCAGGTCTCCGGTCGGGATTCCGGTATGATCACTGCAATTCAATCACATGTTCCCAACAAGACGATGTGTGTATGCTTTGTGATCATTAACAGAGGGTCTCTATGTGTCCAGTTTAGAGAAGTTCCATTGTACAGTGGAACCCCTCCAAACCGGACCCCCTCTATACCGGAATTCGCGCTATACCGAACATACGACCACGTCCCGAATATTCTGCTATATAAACACATTAGTTTCTACCCCTCTATTCCGGAACCCCTCTACTCCGTAATCCGGACGCCATTTCAAGTCCCAAAACCATATTTCAGCGTTAAAATAACCCCGGAAAACCGGAAACACGGTCACCTGTCAGGATGTCATCAAATAAATACACCGCGCCCAATTTCAATGTTGTTGTTTCAAGCGGGTCTCAAAATCACACCGTGTTTACAATAGACTGGTTCCCGGTAGTATTGTTCAGCTCTGGTTCCCAAAATGCGGAGCCACGAGAATGAGACGATTTTAACGGACTCGCAACTTGACATGTGTGGAAGAAATAACAAAATTGATCAAATTACACACATTAACTTAGCTCTGTTTTTTGAACGTCATAAGCGGCATTACAAAGTTAGGAATCTATTCAATACATGCGACCTAAATACGAGACATGTTTGCTGTTACGGAAATAAAATAATCGGCATATTATTTGTGAACCAACCGACCGATTAATTGAGATAATCTAATAAACTTAACGAGGCTGTAAACTCGTGACTGTAGCCTGTGGGCTATTGCAGCAGCTTGCGGTAACTACACAGCACACGCGAAATGTGTCATATGCTCTTTGCGACCAGTGTAGACCGTAGACATTGCGAATCTGCACTATTTGCTACACCCCTTGCGAATCTGCATTATTTGCAATGTCAATAAAAAAAACACATTCTGGTCTTAAAAGAGCATTCCAGCTGATCGAGAAAGTTCCACAGTGGCACAAAATACTTAGGGGCCTTTATCCCATGTCATCTGCACTCTGTTTATTGGGAATTACACATGTCGACATAATAAAACACAACTGGGTAGCCGAGCCCTTTTTAAGGTGCGTAATTTGGGGGTACATTTCTTATTTGTCCATACAAATGGCAAGTTGGGAGTGCTTTAGAATTGTCTCATTGGGACTTAACTTTTTCGGGTGGAGAAATATGAAAATTTACTATACTGGTGGCTGGTCCACAACTAAGCTGTCACCTTGTCGTGTAGTTTTATAAAAAAAAACACTGGTTTGTATTTGTTTGTTTGTTTCCAATGAAAAAGTCATCATATCAATTCTCAGAATAAAAAGAAACTTGACATATGTATTGAAAAAATGTGTACATATGCTTTCAATATGGTAATAATGGTATATACTATACAAATCCAAGAGTTAATGATGGAAAACATACATTTCCTTAACTGGAAATAGAAAACCCCTCTAAACCGAAATCCCCTATAAACCGAACTTTTCGGTCTGTCCCCAGGGTGTTCGGTTTAGAGGGGTTCCACTGTACTACATTTAGTGTTTCCAACAAATTAAAAATGGGCATGGTAAGCTCAGGTGCTTTCTGCGTGTATTGGATGGTCTCAATTATCGTTTGTATATATACTTGAACCAGCCATCTAAACAATGTTCGAAACAATTCAAATATGCCCGCGTGTAATTACCCCCATTCACCGGTGTTATACATTTTTACACGAACACATAAAATCTGCCTCACTGCTATGTGTAGAAATCTTTTTGAGGCGGGTTTTCGATAAATCTTACTGTTGCTAAAATATTAACATAACAAATATTTTGGGTGTAAGGTAACACTTCACACTAAGCTGTATTCACTTCTTAACCCTTAAAAGGCAGGACCCGAAAACTGTTGTCTGCTGTTTCATATGTTGTCTTCTGTCTCCATTAACATATGGTTTGACAGCACTTTAGAATGATTCTAAAATGCTACCAAACCATGATTGATCTCTCGAACAGGTCTCTGTCGAACACTCCGGAAAATTCGAACTGGTTCCGACAAATTTCCCTATATAAATCATATATTTTTTTACCTAAAATATGAACTAAGACAAAGTAGAACTCTCGAACTGAAGTCACGGTCCCTTGGTCAGTCAATCAACGTAAAGTGCTATTGATAGCTCGTACAGGTAAGTCTGTCGCCAGCTGATCTGTTTGCCTAATGAGGTGTGAATATCATGATTGGCGGTCTCTTTGATCTGTTTCGCTTGACAGGTGGTGACATTAAATCACAAATTTAAAAATTAAACGGCGTTAATTCCACGTCAAGATGACCACGATAATGAAGGGACATGTTCGTATTTGTTTTCCCGAGTAACGAATGTTTAGAAAATAATATTGTGCAATTTTGTTTAAATTTTATTCGTACATTTTGTATATTTAATAAACCAGTGTGCTATTTATAGACACATTCTTGGAATATGATGTTTCGCACCTGTCTACTTTCGTTTATTGAATGTTATTTTACACCGATCTTTTGCAAACACTACTGCTTGTGTATGCAAATTACAATTCTATATAGGGTACAGAGTTTGTGTACACAACTCCTCTGAAACCGTTCAGTCAATCGATCTGAAACTATACACACGTCTTCTACACATATTGAAGATGTGCACCTTGGTGTTTTTATGCCGAAAAAATATATCACCTGTTTAACTTGGCCAGTTTTTTCCACATTTTTGTATCCAATTCTATATAATTTCTACTTTACACATCTCTACCTAAATTAGTATACCTGTTTAGCACAACGGGAGGAAGAAATAATGCTATAGAGTTTAAAATTCTCATTAATGTTTCTTGCCTTGGTGACAGCTTCACATTTCTGCATCTTCGCTGTCTGGCCCATCTTCGACGGGCGTATTTTGTGACTTACGGCACTCTTGTTATCATTGTATACATGTTTCTCATTCTATAATTTTATAATTCTATACATGTTGTTCATTTATATTATTCATGATATTAATATTTTTACCCTGATCATCTGATTGCCTACCACATCTAACATACTATTTTACTATTATTTTTATGATACTCTTTTGTGTTGATGGGCTGTTAAGCACCACTCCATTCCAAGGTCAAGGTTAAATTACTTAGAAATTTGCGTCAAAATATTAACATAAATCACTAATGTTTTGGGCTGAAGCAAAACACTTCACACTACGCTGGATTCACTTCTTAACCCTTTGAACACTACAACCCTGTATAGTGGTATTTGCAAATAATGGCAAATATCACTTTTTCTTTAAAGGTACATATCTGTGTCACTATTCCACCAGTTCTAAAAATTACGAGTGCCAGCTACGTGTATACAGATATAATCATTTAGTAATATTTATTGTATCCCCCGGACTCCGTCGGGGGATACTATGGATTTGACAGCGCTCCGCGTCCGCGTCCGCCGCAGACACTTCTTGTCCGGAGCATAACTCGAACACCCTTTGGAATATTTTCATGAAACTTCACACATGCATAGACCACGACCCGAAGGTGTGTCGCGCACAAGAATGACAACTCTTGCATAGCTAATTTTTGAGTTATCTCCCTTTTTTGTTTCTCGCACTGTTTTCGTGTCCGGAGCATAACTCCACCACCCTTTGGAATATTTTCATGAAACTTCACACATGTATAGACCACGACCCGAAGGTGTGTTGTGCACAAGAATGACAACTCTTGCATAGCTAATTTTTGAGTTATCTCCCTTTTTTGTTTCGCGCACTGATTGACCATAACTCGACCACCCTGTGGAATATTTTTATGAAACTTAACACATTCAATTAGACCACGAACCGAAGGTGTGTCGTGCACAAGAATGACAACTCTTGCATAGCTAATTTTTTAGTTATCTCCCTTTTTTGTTTTCGCGCACTGATTTCCTGTCCGGAGCATAACTCGACCACCCTTTGGAATATTTTCATGAAACTTCACACATGCATAGACCACGACCCGGAGGTGTGTCGCGCACAAGAATGACAACTCTTGCGTAGCTAATTTTTGAGTTATCTCCCTTTTTTGTTTTGCGCACTCTACAAACTGGACAATAATGCATGAAGACCCGTTTTCTCGTCTGCTCTGTACACCTTTTCTCGTGTGCTCTGTACACCTTACCTGTAGAGAGAACAATAGAGACTGGGAGAACCATGTGCTAGTATGGGCTTGCATGTGCAAATGTCCAGTGCTTGACCACTGCTGACCACAGGTAATTTATACAGGTAAATTACTACATTGGGTACTGTGTTGAAAATATTGTGGCATTATGTGGACCTGTGCAGATATATGTAGATAAATATAGGACTATTAAAAAAAAATCTGGGATCCAGTAGCAAGCATTATTATTTTTAAATTTTTAAACTTTTAAAAAAAAAAATCATTTTTTTTTCAAATTCTTTTTCAATTTTTGTCTAGTAGCATAAGGTCGTAAGTGCTATGTACTAGTGTTTCCCCCAGGATGAAAAAGGGGCAGGGTGCTAGCTGAAAAAAGGGCACTTCAGGCACGGCGGAAGACGATAATTATTGGGGGGGGGGCGGGGGTGCGAAGTTTCGAGGGACATACTATGACTCTCATTTTGTCCTATATTTTAATGAAATAACCAACAGTTATATAATTATTGGGTGGGTGGCACGCTAGATGGGTCCGGGGGCATGCTCCCCCGGAAATTTTGAATTGCATTTATTTCTGTATTGTTCCTGTTGCAACTAGCACTCACCTTTGTCAAATGTCAGAGCATATACTGACATAGATCTAGTGGTAATAACCATAATAATAAACAAATATATCAAATTTGTTTTTGTTGTTGTTTATTAATTTAAAGTACCAATTTGATTAAATATGTATGTTTTAATGCAATATAAATGTGTATCTTTATATTTATTTAATATTTTCAAAATTGAACCTAAACATGTAATGAGTGGATTTCTTAACAAGTAAAAAATATTTATTTGAATTATATCATTTAATGAATTAAAAAATCTATCAACAAATAAAAACACCAATGTTCACGTTTGTGTTGTTATTTTACAGCCCACTGCAACTGCTAATCTGCAAGACTCATATTGTAGACAACTTATTGTACTAGATAATAGGGCATAATGTGGTATAATCTGAAATGGTGTGGGATAAGTTATGCAATTTTTCTTTTTTTTGTCAGGTATTGGTCAAGTCGAATTTGGATTCATTTCCAATTGTGTATGTAAATAATGCATAGGCGATGTCAGCAAAGGCAGTCAATAAGTGCGACATTCGGCTCATATTCGACATATGAGGCCATTTGCTTAAATTATATTTGAGCCGGTTACACTCGGTCCTGGGCAATACACACCAATTATATCAGCTATTCGTGTTTTCAATTGTCAATTTTGTAATTGGCAATGGGCTGTTCCTTTTTACAACATTTGTGTCGGTAACCTATAGAAATTACGAATCGACGGACAAGGGTGCAAGAACCCGGATGCGATAGGCTGTTCTTTCAATAATGCGCCGACAGTTCGGGCAACACAATTTGCACCTGTGAAACATACCCTCTCAGTATCGCCGACGCGGCGACGTGTTTGGTGTTTTAATTACCCGCATTGACTGCTGACAACATTGTTAATTCGCACTGAGTAATATCCGGATCGAACTAAGAGGATGCATAATCTCATTTGATCTGATCTTAATCTACACTGGTCGTGAAATCCACTCACAAAAGCAGTTGGTTTGACAAGCGCATGTTTTCTCTTGAGCCTGACCGTGTTCAGACCAGCTTTATGACAGGACAAAATTAACATGCCGCTCTAAACCAGTATTGATTCAGTTTCATATAAATCATACATGCTATACTGGGCCCAGGTGCCATCTCGTTTTATCTCTCCACGGGGCGCGAGCCATGTGAGGTGGGAATTGACTTTCATATTCTGGGATTTGTTAGCGATTACGTGTCAGTTTATACAGACAAAACTAGGTCACAGGTTTTGTAATTTGGGCGTAGCGGGGCGGGTAGATTTGGATTTTAGGGCAGCAGGGCGGGGTTTTGCCGGCTGTAAACCGGGCAGGGCGCAGCGCCCTCCTAAACCTTGCTAGGGGAAACACTACTATATACAGACTATTATCATATAATAAAACAATTATTGACTAGTGAGCCATAGAATATAATCTGATATTCTATGGCTCACTAGTCAATAATAATTGTATAATATGTTCGGGCCAGTGAAAATTGCTTTCGGGCCCAGGCTCGAGGTCAAGGCATCTGATTCCGCGGAATTCTTGTTTACTTATCTCCCTTTGTTGTTTCCTGCTCTGATTTTGTATCCAGAGCATAACTCGAACACCCTTTGGAATATTTTTATGCTCCACCACGATAGTGGAGGGGGCATTTAGTGTTACCCTCGTCCGTCCGTCCGTCCGTCCGTCCGACCGTCGTCGGGTAGGGTTAGGATAGTGTTGGGTACTCTTGTTGGGTATTTTTATACAGTAAAAACCCAACAAGTATTCATTCGTAGGAACGTGTGTCCCGTCCTCCTGTCCGTCCGTCCGTCCGTCACAAAACTTTAACACTCGGGTAAATGTCTCATAATTTCTTCATCCTTCAACCGATCTGCATATACACATTGCTCTGATGGTTCACTACCGCCCTGTGCCAAATCCACGTTCGTCCTGCCCCCGGCAAGCCCAGGGTCAAGGTCACATACTTGGTGCTTCAAAAACTTTAACGCTCGGGTTAATATCTTATAATTTCGGTTTTCTTTCACGGATCAGCTTCATATTTCATATACACATTGCTCTAATGGTCCTCTACCGCCCTGTGCCAAATCCACATTCGTCCTGCCCCCGCCAAGCCCAGGGTCAAGGTTACATACTTGGTGCTTCAAAAACTTTAACGCTCGGGTAAATATCTTATAATTTCTGTTTTCTTTCACGGATCAGCTTCATATTTCATATACGCATTGCTCTAATGGTCCTCTACCGCCCTGTGCCAAATCCACGTTTGTCCTGCCCCCGCCAAGCCCAGTGTCAAGGTCACATACTTGGTGCTTCAAAAACTTTAACTCTCAGGTAAAAGAAAATTTTGACTTGGAATTTGGCCTCATTTGTTATCAAAGCGATATGTGGGACATCCGTGTTCTATGAACACATTTTCTAGTTTATTAAACTTCACACATGCATAGAAGACGACCCAAAGGTGTGTCGCACGTAAGAATGACAACTCTTGCGTCGTTAATTTCTTAGTTATCTCCCTTTGTTGTTTCGTGCACTGATTTCTTGTCTGGAGCATAACTCGAACACCCTTTGGAATATTTTCATGAAACTTCAGACATGCATAGACCACAACCCTAAAGGTGTGTCACGCAAGAATGACAACTCTTGCATCAGTAATTTTTTAGTTATCTCCCTTTGTTTTTTCCGACACTGATTTTGTCTCCGGAGCATAACTCGAACACCCTTTTTTCAAACTACTTGTGTATCTGGGGAGGGGGATCCACATGCGCTTGTCGACAAGCGTCCATTTCTAGTTTTACTGATAATGACTCGCGGTCGTATCAGGATATTTTTATATGCAAATGAGGCATGATATTTTTTAATTACTTTGTATTTATACTAATTAAATGAGTATTAAAGTATGATCATTGCACATCAAAATATAAATACAGAGAATACATAGTAATGTCTATTAACATTTTAAGGAAACACGGTTATCGCCTCTGTAATCAGTGTGGAAATTTACCTCTGATAACGTTAAATAACGTTAAATAATAACGTTAAATCAATATACGTGGGATAATGGTGTATGAATGTTTATTTTGCCAGAAAATGTCGCAGATGATGTCTCTGATATAGAGAACATTTTGTGCCTACTGAGTGGGCATGTACCTTTAAGAAACAGCATTTAATTCAAATAATTAGCCAGGGAAGGTGAATCAATGTTTATTTTGCCAGAAAATGTCACTGATATAAAGAATATTTTATGCCTACTGAGTGGGCATGTACCTTTAACTTTTTTTTCTCATGTTCACAGGGAGGGTCGAAATTTGCGCGGGCATACAGTTGCAGTTACTGCTACCAGCTAGGTGTGCACGAGTACCGGTGTAACAACTCATCGACGTCGTGCATCGTGAAGACCGCACCCCTACAAACCTACCTTGCCATGTGCACTGCCAGGGAGGACATACTGTGTCTAGGTACAGTGGAACCCAAATTGTATGGCTGTCATGCAGGGCGATGCGTAACAGCCAGAACATTTGAGTTACTTACTATGTAGATCTACTGGGAGTTGGCACAAACATTTTTAAACTGGGCCTTATTTAGACCACCGGCTGACAAAAAGGGACACCATGTTATTTATCCTATTGCGTAGCGAAAATGGGATATAAGGATGCAAACGTTGTTCGTCCGTCCATCTGTCTGTCCTTCACATTTTCTATTCTGCTATAACTTCTTTAGCGTATAATCGAATGCCTTCAAACTTCATATACATGTTTATTAACCTCCATATTTTCATTCCCCACCCCAGCCATGCTTCCCCGTGCCAAGGTCAAGGTCAAATTACTTTGAAATTAATATTCAATAGATTTTCACATTCAGTTGATGCGTGCGCGTTTCTCCATTCCCGTATAACTTCTTTTAGTGTATGACCTATTGGCTTCAAATGTCATGTTCATTTTTATTATCATCCATATATTCATTCCCCACCCATTTTCCCCTGTGCTCACGGTCAAGGTCAACTAACTAGATTTTCACATTCAGTAGATGTGCGTGCGTTTATCCATTCTCCTACAACTTCTTAGTATATGACCAATTGGCTACAAACTTCATTACGGGGGTGGGTCAATAAGTAGTGTGACTCAACCATTATCTTTCTGACAACTCATCCAACTTGAATAAAATTGGGCACCTGCATTCATTAACGTTATTCACATTTACATATCGCTCATGGCGTCGATACATTTATGACGTCTTGTCTGGCACCATGGTCAGAATCACTAACGAAAAACAAATGCGGTATATTTAAATAAAAGGAATAAGAAGGAAAACAACCGCAGAAATACGCCAATCGCGGCAGCGCGTTTACAGGAAGCCTGTGGTACTTTATTTACTTTAGCAAATTATCATGATTATGCAAATAAATGACATAGCTGGGCCACTGAAACGGGAATAGATTAGTCATGCATACAACATATTTGAATCATTTTTATACATTTTTAAAAAAGTGTTAGAAAATGAGAACAAATAACTGCAAGGTGGGTGCCTGATAATCTTTGTTCAGAGAAAAAAAGAGTGATATTTTCAAATCGCCAAAATAAATCGCCCAAACTACATGTAAATAAGAATACACCTTCATGTATTTCATTGAGGTCAATGAAGAAGAAGAAATATGTAGTTATCAAACGGAATTAAGAAGCCAGTAAAATTCTGCCAGAAACAGGAAAAATATAAAATTCGGACACGATTTTCGTATGATTCAGATCGTGTAATTATAGTGTGCTGGTGTTAAAATTGTAAAGCTATCAACAAAGAATATCACAAGCTGTCATACATAAGCTCTCTAGAAAGGCTTAAAAGAACTGGATGTTGGACCCATAATTTTACAAAATGACGCGCCAAATGATGCCATCACGCGCGACTCGTCACGTCATTCCTGTGCGTACAGGATTTGGAGGTTCTACCATGTCCTGCCCATTCATCTGACAAAAACTACACATAGTTACATTCCATTATTTGAAAAATACACTACAATGTATCCACTATAGTAACTTATATGACATTAAGTCACACGTGACCGCAAGCGTCAAATGTATCAACGCTGGTTGCTTAGCAATGAATATTGCGGAATGGCGACAATGGGCATATTCTGTCATAGTCCCCACGAGAGACTACCCTGACGGAATATATATATGATAAGTGTAGTTTTAGACATACTTTTAAAGTTATGTATCATGTGACACTACTTATTGACCCACCCTCGTACATGTTTATTATCATTCATATATTCATTCCACACCTCATCCATGCTCCCCGGTGCCCAAGGTGAGGGTCAAATAACTTGGGTGCGCATTTCTCGATTCCCCTATAATGTCTTAATACTTTATGAGTGATTGGCTTGTAACTTCATGTCATGTATCTCAGCATTCATATTTTGATTCTTCACCCAACCCGTGCTCCACCACCCCCAAGATCAAGGTCAAATAACGTCACATTCAATAGATTTGGTCGCGTTTTTCCATTCCACTATAGCGTCTGTATTGTAAAAGTGATTGACTTGAAACTTCATGTGCATGTTTCTTATCATTCATATTGTAACAGAATAGAACCTGAGTGTAATTATAACCACCATGCAAAGTGAGTGGGTGGGGTACACGACTCATTTTGACAAGCTAAATATGGTATTATTATTGACATATCTACAGTCTGTAGCTAATATAATGGTAATTCAGCCATATCATTTCACATTTTCACTAAGACAAACATGCCTGATAGCTATTATGGTCACAGGAAGAAATCTGGCAACTTGACAGAATTGTGGAAAGACTGACAAACATGTCTGTCAACCTTGCTGACAGTGTCTGGCAGTCTTATTCTTAGGATGATGGAAGTGTTTCAATGACTAGTTCACTCTTTCTTGCAAAAAGGAATATCTGATGAGAGTCTTGAACCACATCCTGCATGCCTATTGTGTCCTATATTTGTTTACATTCCAAGTCTGGCAAGTTCATGATTTCTCTCTGACAGCGGCCATGTTTGGCAGATCTGCCAAATCTGACAGATCCTGAGAAGCACATTAGAATTGCTAAATTAAGGCTATTTAATCAGATATTCACGAGGTTTGGTTTGTAAATCCTAATTAATGTGTAAGACGAACATTTACACAAAGTTTCAGACTGTAAATTCCTGTTTTGGTTGATTCTAAGGATGAAATCAAGTTGAAGTGGCGCTCAAATTTGAATGCGAAAACGCCAGCGTCTCCGCATCAAAATTGTCCCATAAAGTTATCAAATCACTGAATCACTCTTGATTACCTGTGTAAATACCAAGATAAATATACAAACTACATATTTGGGATGTGCCAGATAGGTTTTGAGCTGTTTTAATGTGTGAAATTGTTAAAAGTCTCATGGTGATTACGTCATTTTTGGCGATCTCGCAAATCTGGCAAGATGGCTGACATCTTTGACAGATTTGCCCGACGCCCAAGCATCATGATTGGTCAAGTAACGTCATGTGGTACAGTTTCAGAACCTATAAATACAACCAAATTGGCTAGGATCGAATGGTTCAGCTCATAAGAGCAAAGGATAACATCTATGTGGCGTATTCTCGCCAGTGACCAGTAGTCGTCACCTGCATGTAACCAGTACCCGTCATGGTCTTGTTGTAGAATAACACTAAGATAATAAACTGAATACCTGAATAAACATCTTCCATTAACTCTCCATAAGCCATCCTGACACAACAACAAATCGTAAGACCGCTCGCTTGCGTTTGTTACAATATTTTCATTCCCCACCCCACCCATGCTCCCCACCTTCTCAAAAATAACTTTGAAGTTTCACATTCAGTAGAATTGATGTGTGTGCATTTCTCGGAACTCCATTCCACTATAACTTTTTACTTTATGAGCGAAATTGTTAAAAACCTGTTAACAGCTCAAAACCTATCTGGCTTGGAACTTCACACGCTTTTTTCTCATCATGCACATTTTCATTCCCCGCCCAACCCATGCTCCCCCACCTCCGCCACCCCCAAGGTCAAGGTAAAATAACTTTGAAAATTCACATTCAGCAGATGTGTGCGTGTTTCTCCATTCCAATATAACTTGATTCGCTTAAAATTAAATGTGCACCTTTATGATCCAACCACCACAGCGATGGGATACTGGTTGGTGGATACTGGTTGGTGGCATTCTGGTTTCATAATTTTACATGACAGATTAATGTGTTTCACCAATACTACATGTAGCGGTCATTCAGTTTGAATCAATCTACCAAATTATTAAATATTTCTCAAAATTGGCTGCTCTTCCAAAATTTATTGTCAATTTTAATTTTGTGCTTACAACTTCTTAGATGGAAAACAAATTTCTTAGTTGGAAAAAAAATCCTTTTGATTTTCAGGTAACAGAACATTTTATAAAAATATCCGATGTAACTGGACCAGTGGATACAAATGGTCGACAGCCCTCGTATTAAGGTAACTATTTTTATTCAGTCATATGTTATTTTACAAAGAAAGCTAATTGTATGTGCATTTGATTGATGAAGATATTGGTTTAATGTATGTATGACATCCACCAATCTGTCTGTATGACACCCACCAATCTATCTGTATGACACCCACCAATAGTTAGGGCTGTTAGGGATATTTGGTTCAGATTCTTCCAAAAACACCAAATTTAGCCAAGATGTCGTCCATACCATACTATTTCGA
Source organism: Conchocele bisecta (assembly GCA_029237695.1). Taxonomy (NCBI): domain Eukaryota; kingdom Metazoa; phylum Mollusca; class Bivalvia; order Lucinida; family Thyasiridae; genus Conchocele; species Conchocele bisecta. Next base: position 15,654,131 of record CM055276.1, on the reverse strand, counting down.
TTTCCGACGGGCGCCAAGACGAACAACCCCCGGGGCCGCCATTTTGGCGAGATCCAATATGGCCGCCAGTCGGGTAAGAACTCATTCGTAGTAAGACAACAAAAAGTGCTATATTCATAAATAATAATACTTTTTATGGGTTTTGGGGTTCAGGGAATCCAAGTATAATGTTATTTAGAGAATTTGAGGTCATTGTCATATTTTAAGGTCACGATAAAGGTCATTTTGAGTCAAATTCGTCATATTTATTAAGTGTTAATCAATATGTACGAACAGTATATCACTGTATCGGTTTCCGGGGTAGAGAAACACGACTCTGACCTAATTTGACGATTGGATGCAATATGACAAACCAGGGTCACGGCAGAGGTCGCCCGAACCTGAGGTCAGTCAGAGGTCAATTGTAAAAATGTCAAAAGAGCTGGGATCACAAATAATATCGCTGTTTAGGGGTTTGTGGCATCGGATAATCATATTCTGATATACTTTTGACTATTTGAGGTCATGGTTACCAATAATTCTTAATTCGCTACCTATACGTTCTGGCGTCCTTACTACTGCATCACCTCATCAACATTCTCGTTATTTACGCACCTCCCTTCGCATTTGCAGAGAACCGCGCATCGGACACCAGCACGGTTGCACTTGCACCGACCTGTGCATGACTTGACGCAGCCGCAGTGTAAGAGAATGGCACATGCTACTGAAGCATCGCTGAGAGTAGTCCATAGGGGCTGCCAAGTACTGGTGCCATCTTTGTGCCAACCCCACTCACTGAAGTCAGGGATTTCCTGTTGGACCGAAATTGTCTGACTCCAGTAGAAACTCGCTTGTAGAAGTGCTCGCTTCACATGCTGGAACTTGGGTAGGCAGAATATTTTCCAGTGATCTACTTCCTGTGGTGAAGAGGCAATGCCTGACCTCGTTTACACCGGCTGCACCACACCCATTGCTGTACATGAGTACGACAAAGCATTCGATACGCTGCATGTGCAATGACTCGATACTGAACATGTTAGGGTCATGCGTTAGAGCCACTAATGTGTCGGTCAGTTCAGGTATGCTTGACCAGGCTGTCCAAGCGGTCTTCTTGCCACATCCAAGAAACTTTGATGCAGTGTCGCATCCGGTCAGACTGTGGAAGATGGGCAGTGCCAAGAACTTTGACGGACCGAGATTGGAGCATATGGAATGGACTGGAATGTCACGATAATTTCTTCCGCTACCGAAACCCGCCAAGAGCTCTGACAGGCAAAGTGTCTCGAAAAATCTGACTGCCAAAACCACGAAATCACTGTCCACTGTACGAACATATGCTGTTGTATGTCCCTGCTCTGCGGCATGTGCTAAATGCAGGAGGATCCTAGTGTCCGCCTTGGAATGGTTGCACGGCTGAAGTGATGCAAGGTCAATAGGTCTGTTGGCGAGCACGGTCTCGGAGTGAGTACTTAGGAGCAGCTTTCCGCCCATGTCAGTCTAGGAGATCTGAGTACTGATGAATGAGAACAGCTCCTTTTTGTTCTCCTCATTTTTTAGGAAGCCACTGTTCCATTAACGCTTTGGTATCTGAGTGCTTCCATCGCCAACTCTTGTTCGTGGGCCATTACCGCGCCGTTGCTGTGTAAGAGCTTTGACATTATTTCTTCGGGGTAATTATCCCAAATAGCATCGATGCGTTGGATACCACTCTTCATTTGTGCCTCCAGAAATGGTACTATGTGTAGCGTCACGTACTCGCGGAATGTCTTTGCCGTAGTCGGGCGCACCATGTGGATTACTGCCGCCATATCTAAAACCACGAGCGTGGCGTGTTTGGCAGCAGCTACGCGGCCAGTGGGTGCATTCAGGCATTGCAGAATGTCTGACTTTGTTCCAAAGCGCAGCGATCCTCGATCAGCGAGGCTCGGTGGCTCTCTCTGATTTTCAAACCGAAAGAACTCCGTCATGTCGGCATCAGGACGCGACTGGAGTGACAGGAAAAGTTGCGTGACTAAGGTCATGTTCTGCCTCCGTACGTCCTTTGTGCCTTTTTTCTTGGGGTCAGATCGATTGGCAAAGTTTAGTATGTTCTTCCACTTGATTGTATCAGATACTGGTACATAAACGTGTACCAGCCTTTCCATGACATATGCTGCATGAATGGTTTGGCCAGCTTCACGAATTTGAGACAGCGATGTAGCAACGGCCTCTTTCATGACAGTATGTGTATCGAGTGCTACAAGCTCCTGGTTTGTAACAAGGAAAGGATTACCACGCTGATTTACCACCTCGACAAACGAAAGTACATCCTTTCTAAACTTGACTTGCAAGCTGTGTCCTTCCTCGTGATGAGCGGTGGATGACGATGGTGGTTCGTGTACGGCCTCGAATTCTTCAACCACCCGCGCGCATACAGGTCCGACCAACATGAATAGTGTATGAGCCTCTGGGTTCTCATAGAGTCCAACCGCTCCACCGTGCGCTTGGAGGCTTTCATTGGATTGTTCATGGGCTTGGTCCTTGGCAATGAGGCTGAACTTTTTAGCAGATTTTTGCACAACAAAGTTTCCCTTCATGAACTCCGCATGTACTTCAGGATGTTTATCTGGAAGACCGACCATGTCACGTACGCGTACCGGCAGCCAACGGGTGTAATTCGTGTGGTCCAGTGCATGAAACCAGCCGCAGAGTTCGTCACATGATTGCACATACACTGCGAAGTCTCTTTCCCTCAGTGACCGCACAAACCGAGCCATTAGCAGCTTAATTATGGTTGACCAGAACTTGAACTGGGGTACATTTTGGGAACGTCGATTCCACATATCGAATGATTCAGCCGGATCCATTACATTCTTGCAATACTCTGAGTATGCTTTCTGCTTGAGCAGGTACAGAGACATGAGAGATACTTGATGGGCATATCGTGTGCGCTTGATGTGATGCTCATTGAGCGCAGACTGTGCGCGACCGGATGTCAGGACTTCCGCCTGAGAAAGCACGGTGGCCCACCCCGAGTCGCGCAGCAGTTTGCCTATCATGAGATGCATCTTATCTTCAATGTGCAGCCCACCCATCATAACAACCAGCTTGACTTCTCCAAATGTGGCTGGGTATTGCCATTGAATGAGTTTGATGATCGAAGATAGTGGCTGATCTGCACCTAGAACGCTGGTCTGGCCAGGGTTGAGGAACTCGGTGGCCTGCATCGTCAGCTCCATCACGTGCTTCATTGAAGAAGCGGACGCGGCCTTGTCAGGGAAGAGGGGATAGATGCCGATCTCAGCAAGAAGAGGCCTTCCAAACGACTCGGGTCGCTCGCAAGCAACGAGTTGTACCCCGACCAGTCTGGAAGCTTCGCAATTGGCGTATCGGAGGGGTCAATTGTGATTGGTGGCCGCTTTATTCCGTGGTTCTCGTGCGAAAAATGGTTCGTCACGCTCCATGGAACTCATCAAGTGAGAAGTTGCCCTGAGCCTTGCTATCTATAGTATCCACATCGTATGTGGTGAAGACCTTGAGACGACTATTGGTGGGTATTACAACGCCATCCTGAGTATGACGAGCACACACTGCCCGCGCAAGACATCGCTTTACTTACATGACACGACTGTACGATACCGATATACCCTGTTCATAGTCAATTTCAATCTGTGTTTTACTCCGTCCGTGACCGTGTAGCTTGAGGCCGTGATACAGTGGAAATGTGGTTTCTCTTTCCTTGTTGTGTCGCACTGCATCCGTCTTTACTGCATGGTGCGTACCCTTACTGGTATTGTAGATGAACAGTTGCGAGATATTGCATGCGATCTTCTCCCTCGCATTCAAATTGGCATCGCCACCGCTCTGTTCACGCCCAAGGACTGATGGGCCCTGGTTAAAGAAACTCCGCATCTCCTCGTTCACTGGTTCCGTGAGGCAGTTGGGGGAGAATGAGCCGCCGAAAGGGTCCTGGCTCTGTAGGCAAACTTTGTGCATCATCACGGCAGCCCACATTAACGTAAGCGCGTCCTCTTGACCAATTTGAGACACACATGTCTTTGCCAGCTCATCGGCCACCTTCAATGTGTGAGATATGTAAATATCCTTCCTGCCTTCATTGCCCTTGGAAAACTCTACCCATTCCGGTAGGGCATCGAGCAGATGGTCTTTGAATCGAGATGAGTGTGGCTCTTTTTTATCTCTGCATGGGCGACCATGATCACTCCGTCCGAATGTTCGATTAGAGCAATCATTTGAGCACATATGAGGGGGTCAAAGGACGGAGGTGAGGGTCCAGCCGAGTCCCGTCGCTCGACAGCGCGAGCGAAGTCGCGCAAACGTACATAACACTGATGGTGGTAACATACATCAGCAGCATGCGCATCAGACGGTACTGCAACCAGTCTGCCAAGTAAATGAAAGTTTTTCGTGGTCTTCGCCCAACTCTTCAAGTTGGCATCTACGGCATCGGTTAATACTTTATGAAGGTTGATCTGGTCCTCACCCTCACAAATTACACAGTACTTGCTATTGGCCGGAGGGTGAACTTCTCCAGATGATCTGAGTGTTTTGGGACTAGATATATTGTGCGGGTCGGTATCTTTGTCAATAACCTCCCTCGCCCGTTTAACACGAGAACTACTACAATACCTCCTGCATGTTTTGTGATACTGAGCATTGTGTGATTTAAGTGTTGCTGCAATACCTAGACCATCATTCAACTGACTAATGCTTACGCTAATGCCAGAAGGAAGAGTATTAGGATTAATAGCATTGAAGTCGTTGAGATCTCTCTCAAGTGATACAAGTCCCTCCTCCTTGGGAGTTTGCAAGGCTTCTTGAGTTTTGTCAGATTGACAAAGACAACAAAGACCCCAATTCATAATTTTCACGATTCGTGATATGCATACATCAATTTTGCAAGCGAATTTTATGCTTTGCTAATATTGATTAACTAACTGCACTAATCAGTATCTGAATAAAAACGACAGCGTTATTCACGCATTTTCGGCCTCTCAGAATTACGCGCGGTTTTATTTTATTTGGGATGTTAGGAAATCATGTGATTATTGATTGATTGAAATGTGGTTTACGTCTGTTTAACAAATTATGTCTGTGAAGAAGATCTCAAACCAGTGCGAAATAAAGCTAATATTAATAACTGGAAATGGTAATTTAAATGTTTGGGAATTTGTTATGTGAAACCCCTAAAACTCAAACTTCGACCATAATTTGACCTTGAAGATGACCTTGAGTGACGAATTTGACCACAAATCGTCGAAATAAGACCAGCATCAGAATCTACGAGCCCCAATACGCATATTTATAGGTATTACTCATGGTTCTAGCCCTTTTGGTTTTTACCTACGATTAATTTCTAATCCGAGTGGCGGCCATATTGGATTTCGCAAATATGGTGGCCCCAAGTGGCGCCCGCCTTGGTGCCCATCAAAAATCGAAACAGTATGGTATGGGCGACGTCTGTGCCAAAATTGGTGCTTTTGGAAGAATGTGAACCAAACCTCCCATGTAATGCCCTAACATCCCTCACTACAATCAATCTAGTCAATTTATGTGTCCAAATTCAAGACTGATAAGACACCTAGATCAAATGTATTTGTTAAAAATTCCAGACTGATATATTATTGTATCCCCCGGATGAAAGTCGGGGATACTATGGATTTGACACCGAACATCATCCACCGCAGTTAGGCTGTTTAAAGTGCATTGAGTATGATAGAATGAATGCATGTTCTGATAGTTTCAAAAATGTAAATAGCCGAATATGGCGTTAGAATTAAGTATCATCATGTTTTACGTCATTTTGTTTAAAGTCATGGAACAACGACGTTGTCAATAGTGTACAGGGATCCTCCAGGTTATCGGACAAAAATGGCTATTTTTTTTACGATAATGTTCTTAAAATAGCAGCTACGGGCATAAAATTTTCACAGAACAATTGTTGGTTCTTGCTATCTCAACGCATGTCAACTATTTAGCAAACTGTGCCATCTTTCTCACTTAAAATTGGTTCAGATCATCAGTCGTAAAAATGCCCCAAAATTAACATCGACAATCAGTTATCTGGACAAATGTATAAACGTCTTATAACTTGTATTGTCACCTTAAAATCATAATTTTATCGCCTGAAAACCAGTGTAAACAGCATTGTGTAGTTCTGCAGAAAAAAAACAAAATTTATAGAATTTATGTATTTATAGAACAACTCTGAAATGACGTAATGGGTGCACTTGATTGGAAGCCCCCTCTCGACTATTGACGTTGTAAACAACTTGTGGACAGAGTTGAGGAATGTTTTCAGCAAATTTTACTAAAATTTTTACCTTGGCGATGTATTCTTCACACTGGCATGGAAACAGTAATCACCTGAGTGACTTAGATGTGTTCGTTGCAAAATCGGATCAAATATCTGCGTTTAATTAACAGGTATTTTCATTTGTCCGATAAACTGATTGTCCGGATAACTGGTATGACCCCTGTAACGTTATTGATAACTGTGTGGTGATTAACGGCATCAAACAAACTTTTAACAAATCCACAATGTCGCTCGACGTCACATGGGGCCCTGGGCGTACCAGCATAAAATATGATTTTTAGTACCAACAAAGATTTTTGTTACCAAAGTGATCAGACACATATAGTCAAAACATTTCTGCATGATAGACTTTCAGAAGTAGTAGCTGAAAAGCCTAGTAATTTGCATAAACAAGATGGCCGCTAATGAAACAGTGTTTTCCTACATGTAGGGGCAAATCGTATTGTAGGTGTAGTTTTAAAAGCACAAACACTGATCAACATCAGTCATTTAATAATTCATAGACAACTAAATGTTTATCAATCCATTTTAGTAGGATATGATGCCATTTTACATGAATTATATGAGCTATTTAAAGGAACAAAGTGTTGACATCACACACAAATATGAAACTAACATAGTCCCAAGTTGTTTAACATATTGGTATTAATAATAATACGCAACAAAAACAAAATATTTGTGGTATAAACGTGTTATATTGCTTATACAATATGGCCGACCTTATAAAACGCATATCCAGTTTCTGGGATAGTTATATGCAACGTCATTGTTTCAGTAGTCACAGAATGGTTAATGCAAACACAAGTCTGATATATGATAACTGACATCCTATACAATGCTTATAAACAAAGTTTACAATAAAAAGTGTAAATCCAAAATGGCCGCCATATTATTATTATACTAAATTATCGTATATTATTCTTATAACTTTGTTATCAATATTGGTACCACATACTCGTTTAAAACTCCAATTGTCCCATGCATTTTATACACTATCGGTGATCTACAGCTTACTACAATATTTGTAGTAATGCAACTAAATCACCATACACATTCTATCAGTATCGGCGGAATAAAATTAATAATTGTTATTATATATCTGTTTTAGTAGGACTATAAACTTATATATACCCTATTTTATCATTAACATACAGTATACTTTGTGCTTATCATACTATTTCGGGACTGTCCAGCCTTCTGTACGACGCTTATTTTTCGAGTTACCCCTACCCAGAGTAGAACTTTATGAAATACATTTATCTTTATGTGAAATTCATCGTAGAAACCGAATCCGCATGTTAAAATTGCATAAACCGCAGCCTAATGCCGTAATCTTGGACATTTCCATGGTAACCGTAACTTTTCTGTGGAAAAAATACAGACAAAATATGAACTGTTGTTGCAGTGATTACCGTACTGTCAATGAGCATGTGATAATATGATTTCATTAACAGGATTGGACAGCCTTCTGTTTGATGTTTATTTTGCGATTTACACCATACTCTGAGTAGAACTATGCATCTATATTTATGTAAAATTTGTCGTAGAAACCGAATCCGCTTGTTAAAATTGCGTAAATCGCGGCCAAATGCCGCAATTTTTGACATTTCCATGGTAAACGTGAATTCTATGTGGAATAAATACAGACAAAATGTGAGCAGTTGTTGCAGTGATTACTGTCAATAAACTTTTGAATTATGAACTATGATTTCATTAATAGGATGCATATATATTTGACTCGGGATTATATTTATAGATTAATGCCATAAATTACACAAAATCTGGCTTAACCATTGCAACCAATAGAGTAACCAATCAGCAACAATTCGCTAATTAATAGACCTTCCATGTCTTTCTTTTAGGATATTCTTATTTATTTACAACACGTATCTACCTAAATACTGATATTTAGTGAGTTACACCCTTGAATTGAACTGGTTTACAAGACACATCATCACATATGCATTTACAAATCTGAAACTTGCTTAGTATCTTAAATAATGGGGTACCATTATGTGGTAACACATAGGTAGCAACCAGTGCAACTTTTGTATGCTGATTCGGTAAATAACGTCAGAATTAAGAAAAACAAAATGGCCGCCAAATAATTGTTCTATCAATATCCGAACTAAACATCTGACTGCATATGTACTTTGTTTTATTATTGTATGTGTCTGTTCATACATTCATAGTATTTATCATGTGATATGTTTCCCGGTTGTTCATCGTTCCTATTATATATTAGAGAGATTCAAAATCGCTCCCATATTTTGAGAATATCACATGTTAATGTACAATGTAATGTTCTGCTATTTGTCATATTTACATCATTTAACAGTTATCTACTATTAATTTGTACGCAATTATGCAAATTCAATTGTTCATTTACAAATGTTTACAATGAAATACTATTTTGATCAGTTTAATATATTATAAATATTGTATTTTCCTTTTTAGAGTACATGTACATTAATTTAATATACAAGATTAACTGAAATTCCTAACAGCTATGAGAAAATTGCATTACCCTGGCGGTGAATAGATATATGCCACCGATTAATGATGCTCACTTCCATTAATAATGTTCACTCGTATATGAAATGTCATAAATAAATCTAATGTATGTTCTAAAACCATTTATGACTTTTAGCACAGTACCATATCAGATAATGAACATACAAATAAACAAATGAGCGCCGCTGTGCGATTTCCAACGTTAGGCTCAAAATAACGTTACGTCGGAGATCCCGGTTTTTTTACGTCACCATGTGCAGCAGACGAGGACGTTTCAGAATGGAGTCGCTCAACGTCTAACGTCAATTTATGTGACAAACTTAGCTGGGAAACTGAGAGTGGACGATTTCGATCTAAGTATATTTTAGTATGAATCATGAGCTCTAGTGTCTTTATATAATTGATGAATACCGACTACGTAACTGGCTGAGTATGCCCACAGGTGATTCTACCGTGTCTTGGATGGTCAATTATTGTTTGTATATACATGAAACACCTTTCTAAACAATGTACAAAATAATTCAAATGTGCCCGCGTGTAAATATAATAGTACTACAAAACAATTCAGATGTGCCTGCGTGTAAATATAATAGTACTAAGTACTATTATATTTACAATTGGGCACTTTTGAATTGTTTTGTACATTGTTTAGAAAGGTGTTTCATGTATATACAAACAATAATTGACCATCCAAGACACGCTAAAATCACCTGTGAGTATGCCTACCGAATCGTTTCGACTTTTGACAAACGGTTTTAATTCAGGAAGGAACGTAAACCATGTAGGCATACATAGTGTTTCTGTCACCACATACTAGTTTATCATATGTATTTTGTTACAACGTGAAAATAAACTGTTAACTAATTAATATTTTGTTTGAAAATTTGATTTGAGGCGGATTTCACAAGGCTGTTTACACGTTACAACAGTAATTATACAATGCGAGTTGCTTCCCCAGCCGATCGATAAAGGTAAGCAGTTGATGGCATCAACCATGTTGGTGGCCATGTGGTGTTGTTCTGGATTAATACACGAACATCCCCGAGTTCAAACCGTTGTAACAGCAAATATTTTGTTTTCAGTTTCTGTTGACTAGTTGTAAGAGTTGTGCTTTCTAATTTAAAAATAAAAACAATAAATTATGTACACAATTATGTACAACATTATCACTCGCACCTGGCATTGACAACTGTGTAGACGCAGACTAGACGCCGCCGCATTTCCAATGAATCAACACTGTTTGTCAAGCGTTTATCAGCAATCCAAAATAATACAATCAGCATTATGATTTGTCTGTCACTCCGCAATTTTTCCGTCTTGCGAAACCTTGCGAATCGTCTCCTAAATGCATGAATCATCTCGCGTTTTCGCCATCTCGCCTTCCGCTGTTGGAAATACATTTTGCTGTAACCCGAATTATAAAACGCAGCTGCGTTACACATAGAATTCGGGTTAGTTTTGCTGTATATGTGTGGATGCGAGATCGCAAAGCAAAAATGTGAGATCGCGCAGCGAGGTTGCGAAAACGCAAGATTGAATATGATATAATCATGTGTTTTCGTCTCGCAATCTCGCGATCATACCTATTGCGTTTTTTCCGATCAACCTAGGCTTAAGATTGCAACATGTCCTTAACAGGACACGTACAAATAGTTTTAGGAGACGATTCTCAGCAGTGCTACTAATGCATATTTATTGGGGGAAAACGTATTTCGATATCTGTTATTGGTTACTGCATCGCATCGTCGGTTTTGCCTGACCTTTTTGGAGAGGATTCTGCACCTACTGTCTGACTTGTAACTTTCAATGTCATAACTTTATTGCAGTTATACATTTACAGGTGCAGCTGTAAAAAATGCAGGTGCACCTGTATATTTTTATAGCTGCACCTGTATGTTTAGTTTTGACCCCGTACACCTGTGTACGAACGGGGTCAAAACTAAACTGTATTTTTACAGGTGCAGCTGTATTTTTAGCTCACCTGAGCGAAGCTTATGTGAGCTATTGTTAACGCAATGTGTCCGTCCATCCGTCGTCCGTCCGTCGTCCGTGAACATTTTCAAACGTCTTCTCCTCGGTAACCATTGGGCCTATAGTCACCAAACTTCATGGTCATGGTCCTTAGGTATGGGGATTACAAAATTGTTAAAATGACGTCATTACGTAATCCAAGATGGCCGCCATCTAAAAATAGCACAAATTCTTCAAAAATCTTCTTCTCAAGAACCGCCAGCCGGATTTCGACAAAACTTGGTAGGAATCATCGATGTACAAAGCTCTTTCAAAGTTGTTAAAATGGTGACCCCGGGGTAACAAATGGGCGTGGCCCGTGGGGTCAAATTGGGGTCAAATTTTATTTATGACTGAATATGGTCATGTCATATATCAAATTGAAGGTATCAATGAGGTGATCACTCTGGTGCATTTTTTGTCAAATTCGGATGGTTATGTCATCCAAGATGGCCGTCGAAAGGTCAAAAGATCGTTCTTTTATTAGAGATTTCAAAATTCTTCTTCACATGAACCGCTTAGCCCATGGTACCCAAACTTAAAAGTTATGGTCCATGGGTGAAGCCTTTTCAGATTTGTTAAAATGGAGGTCATCGCTAATCCAAGATGGCCGCCATCTAAAAATAGCATAAATTCTTAAAAAAATCTTCTTCTCATAAACCGCTAGCCGGATTTCGACGAAACTTGGTAAGAATGATCGATGTACAATGCTCTTTCAAATTTGTTAAAATTGTGACCCCGGGGTCAAAAATGGGTGTGGCCCGTGGGGTCAAATTGGGGTCAAATTTTATTTTTGACAATATGGTCATGTCATATATCAAATTGAAGGTATCAATGAGGCGATCACTCTGGTGCATTTTTTGTCGAAATTGGATTGTTATGTCATCCAAGATGGTCGCCGAAATGTCAAAAGGTCGTTCTTTTATTAGAGATTTCAAAATTCTTCTTCACATGAACCGCTTGGCCCATGGTAGCCAAACTTAACAGGTATGGTCCATGGGTGAAGCCTTTTCAGATCTGTTAAAATGGAGGTCATTGCTTATCCAAGATGGCCGCCGTCTAAAAATAGCATAAATTCTTAAAAAATCTTCTTCTCATGAACCGCTGGCCGGATTTTGACTAAACTTGGTAGGAATGATCGATGCACAATGCTCTTTCATATTTGTTAAAATGGTGACCCCGGGGTAAAAAATGGACGTGGCCCGTGGGGTCAAATTGGGGTCAAATTTTATTTTTGACCGAATATGTTCATGTTATATATCAAATCGAAGGTATCAATGAGGCGATCACTCTGGTACATTTTATGTCGAAATCGGATGATTATGTCATCCAAGATGGCCGCCGAAATGTCAAAAGGTCGTTCTTTTATTAGAGATTTCAACATTCTTCTTCACATGAACCGCTTGGCTCATGGTAGCCAAACTTAACAGTTATGGTCCATGGGTGAATTCTTTTCAGATTTGTTAAAAATGGAGGTCATCGCTAATCCAAGATGGCCGCCGTTTAAAAATAGCATAAATTCTTAAAAAATCTTCTTCTCATGAACCGCTGGCCGGATTTCGACTAAACTTGGTAGGAATGATCGATTTAATGCTCTTTCAAAGTTTTGAAAATGGTGACCCCGGGGTCAAAAATGAGCGTGGCCCGTGGGGTGCAATATTTGTCGGAATCGGATGATTATGGCATACATGATGGCCGCCAAAAGGTCCATTTATTCGAGATTTTGAACTTCTTTTTCTCGGGAACCACATGGCCGATGCTGGCCAAACTTCATAGTAAGTTAAGATCCTTGGGTGAAGCATTTTCAGATTTGGTAAAATGAGTCCTCGCTTAAGCCAAGATGACCGCTATCTAAAAATAGCACAATTTTTTTAAAACACATGAACTCACTGTCACATTCTCCTCTAGTGTTCATGGAGTCAGGTGAGCGAATTAGGGCCATCATGGCCCTCTTGTTTACAGGTGCAGCTGTATTTTTTTACAGGTACACCTGTATATTTTTATAGCTGCACCTTTAAGTTATCTTGTACCAATTTAAAGACAATAATTATATTTCCACAAAATATCTATAGTTTGATCATACTGAGATAATAGGTTTATTCAGGGTAAACATTGTAGAAAACGCGATAATTGTCATTTCCATATACAGCTGGGACCGTCGCGTACTGGCCCACTGGGACAAAGCTTTCATGTCGCGAACTGGCTCCGTAGACTTGTTTAATGTCAACTTGTGTATAGTCCGCAGACGATAACTTGCTACTTGTTTACAAACAAACCGGTCATAAACAAAACACAGAATAGGTGAGACAGTTAAATATACCCATGCCTTTATTCCTTTTCAATATTGATTGTGAGATTTGTCATCAAGTCTTATGTAGTCGAGGGGTTAGAGTGACGGATATCAATGCCATAGGTAGTGAGTTTGAGGCTTAGTTTTTCATACATATATTTTGATTTGTTGATATTTTATTATATATTTATTTTTTATGTGTTGCTCTTACAAATTACATTAACTAAGAATGAGATAGATTACATGTAGAACGTTAGTCTCACATTTCATATGTGTGTACATGAAGAATCTGGAGTATGTTCTCGCTGATCATGTCACATTGAGGTCATACAGCAATAGTTATAACCCTCGCCGTTTGACTTATTCCCTTCTCCAGCAAGCAGTCATAAAAAGAACAGAATGATATCGACAAAAGTAATGCTTTTTGTGAGGTTCTCACTCTCGACCAGATAAAATGAACAAAGTTCTGCAAACGTATGGACATTCTCCCGCTTCGATACCACTGAGCCACACTACATGTCTATTTTGCACTCCAAGATACACTATTATATTGACATGCATGCACGTGCACTTTATCATGTAGTTATTATACCCGAAAACGAGGCTATGATATGATAATACACCTGGGGCCCGTTTCACTAAACTTTGTAAGACTAAAATGTTTGTAAGTGCAAACTTGTGATAGTCTGTAAATATCACATTAACAATGTTTTCTTGTAAACAATTATTGGATTTACATTTATTGAGCATAGGCTGCCACTGCCAGGCTGCATATGCAGTCTATGCTCAATAAATGTAAATCCATAAATTGAAATTTACAGACGATCTTAAATTTGCACTTACGAACATTTTAGTCGTACGAAGTTTAGTGAAATGGGCCCCAGGTCTATCTATTTTTGGACTCCTCAATTGACCTCCAGCAACTTATTATCGTCTTGTCATTTATACATTACACTTTGTTTAATAGGAACTTGCACCATGTTTATATTTCTCACGTTTATTGGTACGCTCTGTTTTATTTTAAATTGCGTTTTTCTATTATTTTTTTATATTTACTCCTTATCTGGTGCTCTGGGATACCATATGATACATGTGAATTGTGGGACATAATACAGTATGTACTTCATCACAAATAAAGGTACTGATGGTTTATAATGCAATTTTATGAACTGTTAAATTAAGTGATTCCGCATAGACAGTGTATTGAAATTTGAACATTTTTTTCTCTGCAATTTATGATGACGTCGACGACGTTGTGTCAAACTGTTTGCGTAAAAACTTACGCCAACACGTGTGTTGTTTGTGACGTCATAGCAACTTAACTAGATGGAATATTTACAAAATTCAATGTTTTTTGGAAAGTACATTGTCTGTGCTACAAAAAACTGTCAAAAAGTAAAAATTAAAAATTTCGACCCTATGGTTGGCAATTGCACAGCAGAGCTCAAATAATAGCAGCTGCAACTCTTGTAATCGCAACTCAATCGATTTCTGTGTATGGTCCCATTAGGAGTCGCACATCTCCATGTAGCTCACTAGCACACTCAAGTTTATCAAAACATACTGCATTATACAATGATAACATCACATACTGCTTCCAATGCTAGCATAACGTTTTCTGTTTTCGAAAACAGTTTTGTACAAATAATAAATATGCTGAACATGCCGTGCATCTATAACTGTTCATTAAAGCTGCTTGTCGTTCTTTCCTGTACAAATCCGTAGATACGTCCTTTTATGCATATTTCGTCTTCTCACGGAAGAAAATTGGTGTCCAGTTTAAAGGGTTTTTTTTTTTTTTTTTTGTACTACATATGGTAGCGGCGTCAATCGCACTCTTGGTTTACCACATGGGGCCCGATGCTGGAAACGCAAATATTTTCAATATTCGTGTTTCTGGTATCGGGTGTCGTGGGATAGGTTTTACGTAGTACGGGTCAAGGCTGTGCGTCAGATCGCGGGATCATGATACACAAGTGGTGTATCATGGTTTCGTGCCTGGGCTCACGCGACGTCATGATGTCCGTCTCATAAAACCTGGTTTACTGCTACACTATGAACATCACATGGGACTGTGAATACATTTTCACACTATTTTGATAAAGATCATGCGGTCGAAAATTTAATAAAAATAGTGACTTTAAAACATTGTGTATTAAATCATTTAAATGTGCGTCCCTTCGGATGTTATTGGAAATTACTAATATTATTATTGTTATTTATATCTTGATATGTTATAGGCACATCCAGTACCTACGGGGAAACTACATGATGAATAAATTGTACTTTAGCCATGATTATTTTCATCAAGCTATTAATTGTATCCCCCGGACTCCGTCGGGGGATACTATGGATTTGACAGCGGGCCGCGTCCGCATCCACGTCCGCCGCAGACACTTCTTGTCCGGAGCATAACTCGAACACCCTTTGGAATATTTTCATGAAACTTCACACATGCATAGACCACGACCCAAAGGTGTGTCGCGCACAAGAATGACAACTCTTGCATAGCTAATTTTTGAGTTATCTCCCTATTTTGTTTCTCGCACTGATTTCGTGTCCGGAGCATAACTCGACCACCCTTTGGAATATTTTCATGAAACTTCACACATGCATAGACCACGACCCGAAGGTGTGTCGCGCACAAGAATGACAACTCTTGCATAGCTAATTTTTTAGTTATCTCCATTTTTTGTTTCTCGCACTGATTGACCATAACTCAACCACCCTTTGGAATATTTTTATGAAACTTCACACATTCAATTAGACCACGAACCGAAGGTGTGTCGTGCACAAGAATGACAACTCTTGCATAGCTAATTTTTTAGTTATCTCCCTTTTTTGTTTTGCGCACTCTACAAACTGGACAATAATGCATGAAGACCCGTTTTCTCGTCTGCTCTGTACACCTTTTCTCGTGTGCTCTGTACACCTTACCTGTAGAGAGAACAATAGAGACTGGGAGAACCATTCACCTGTGCATGTGCTAGCATGTGCAAATGTCCAGTCTTGACCACTCTTGACCACTCTGACCACAGGTAATTTATACAGGTAAATTACTACATTGGATATTACATTTCCGTAAACTGTGTTGAAAATATTGTGGCATTATGTGGACCTGTGCCGATATATGTAGATAAATATAGTATTAAAAATTCTGGGCTCCAGTAGCAAGCATTATTATTTTTAATTTTTAAACTTTTTTTTTCCGTTTTTTTTTTCATTTTTTTTTTTCAAATTCTTTTGAAATTTTTGTCTAGTAGCATAAGGTCGTAAGTGCTATATACAGACTATTATCATATAATAAAACAATTATTGACTAGTGAGCCATAGAATATAATCTGATATTCCATGGCTCACTAGTCAATAATTGTATAATATGTTCGGGCCAGTGACAATTGCTTTCGGGCCCAGGCTCGAGGTCAAGGCGGGACAAGGCGAGGCATTTGATTCCGAAGAATTCTTGTTTACTTATCTCCCTTTTTTGGTTCATGCTCTGATTTCGTATCCAGAGCATAACTCGAACACCCTTTGGAATATTTTCATGAAACTTCACACTTGCATAGACCACGACCCTAAAGGTGTGTCACGCAAGAATGACAACTCTTGCATCACTAATTTTTTAGTTATCTCCCTTTGTTTTTCAGTCACTGATTTTGTCTCCGGAGCATAACTCGAACACCCTTTTTATGCCCCACCACGATAGTGGAGGGGGCATTTAGTGTTACCCTTGTCCATCCGTCCCGTCCGTCCGTCCGTCCGTCACAAAACTTTAACGCTCGGGTAATTTCTTCATCCTTCGACCGATCTGCTTCATATTTCATATACACATTACTCTAATGGTCCTCTACTGCCCTGTGCCAAATCCACGTTCGTCCTGCCCCCGCCAAGCCCAGGGTCAAGGTCACATACTTAGTGCTTCAAAAACTTTAACGCTCAGGTAAATATCTTATAATGTCTGTTGTCTTTCACGGAGCAGGTTCATACTTCATATACACATTGCTGTAATGGTCCTCTACTGTCCTGTGCCAAATCCACGTTCATCCTGCCGCCGCCGAGCCCAGGGTCAAGGTCACATACTTGGTGCTTCAAAAACTTTAACGCTCGGGTAAATATCTTATAATTTCTGTTTGCTTTCACCGATCAGCTTCATATTTCATATACGCATTGCTCTAATGGTCCTCTACTGTCCTGTGCCAAATCCACGTTCGTCCTTCCCCTGCCAAGCCCAGGGTCAAGGTCAGATACTTAGTGCTTCAAAAACTTTAACGCTCAGGTAAATATCTTATAATTTCTGTTTTCTTTCACGGATCAGCTTCATTCTTCAATTACGCATTGCTCTAATGGTCCTCTACCTCTGCTAAGCCCAGGGTCAAGGTCAAATACTTTGTACGCTCGAAACCTTAACACGCTCTTGTAAATGGCTGATAAATTTTGTTTCCCTTATCCAGCACGTTGTGTTTTCAAATGTGCCCTCGGTTCCTTTGCTGCCACCGGGCACGCTTCGTTGTCCTCTGACAACTCTTGTTCTTTGTTCCATTTATAGTATCTTTGTATTTATCGTGTTTATTCTGTCATTTTTAGCTTGCCTGCACGAAGTGCAGAAGAGCTTATGTCATACCCCCGGCGTCGTCGGCGTCGGCGTTAGCCTCGTCCTCAAACTTAACGTTGGGTAAATGTCTTATAACTTCTGTTTCCTTTCACGGAAGACCTTGTTATTTCATACATGCATTCCTCAGATGACCCTCTATCATGCTATAGCAAATCCATGACCCGCCACATAGCCCTTACCCCAAGGTCAAGGTCACAAACTTGTCACATTCATAAACTTATCGTTGGATAAATGTCTTATAACTTTTGTTTCCTTTCATGGAGCACCTTGTTATTTCATACATGCATTCCTCAGATGACCCTCTATCATGCTGTAGCAAATCCATGATCCACCACCTAGCCCTTACCCCAAGGTCAAGGTCACAAACTTAGCACATTCATAAACTTAATGTTGGGGTAAATGTTTTATAACATCTGTTTCCTTTCATGGAACGCCTTGATATTTCATACATGCATTCATCTGATGATAATCTATCATGCTATAGCAAATCCATGACCCAGCGGCCATCCCTTGCTTCAAGGTCAAGGTCACAAACTTAGCACATTCATTAACTTAACATTGGGGTAAATGTCTTATAACTTCTGTTTCCTTTCATGGAAGCCTTGTTATTCATACAGGAACGCTTGTTATTCATACATGCATCAGATGACCCTATATCATGCTGTAGCAAATCCATGACCCACCACCTAGCCCTCACCCCAAGGTCAAGGTCACAAACTTGGCACATTCATAAACTTAACGTTGGGTAAATGTCTGATAACTTTTGTTTCCTTTCATGGAACACCTTGTTATTTCATACATGCATTCCTCAGACGACCCTCTATCATGCTGTAGCAAATCCATGACCCACCACCCAGCCCTTACCCCAAGGTCAAGGTTACAAACTTGGCACATTCATAAACTTAACGTTGGGGTAAATGTCTTATAACTTCTGTTTCCTTTCATGGAACACCTTGTTATTTCAAACATGCATTCCTCAGATGACCCTGTATCATGTTGTACCAAATCCATGACCCACCACCCAGCCCTTACCGCAAGGTAAAGGTCACAAACTTAGCACATTTATAATCTTAACGTTGGGGTAAATGTCTTATAACATCTGTTTCCTTTCAGGGAACGCCTTGATATTTCATACATGCATTCATCTGATGATACTCTATCGTGCTATAGCAAATCCATGATCCACCGCCCACCCCTTACCCCAAGGTCAATGTCACAAACTTAGCACATGCATAAACTGAACGTTGGGGTAAATGTCTTATAACATCTGTTTCATTGATGTTTCATACATGCATTCCTCAGATGACCATCTATCATTGGAGTAAATGTATATTTATAACTTCTGTTTCTGTACAGGGAACGCCTTGATGCATTCATCTGATGATACTCTATCGTGCTATAGCAAATCCATGACCCACCCCCACCCATTTCCCCAAGGTCAAGGTCACAAACTTAGCACATTCATAAACTTGACGTTGGGGTAAATGTCTTATAACATCTGTTTCCTTTCAGGGAACGCCTTGATATTTCATACATGCATTCATCTGATGATACTCTATCGTGCTATGGCAATTCCATGACCCACCGCCCACCCCTTACCGCAAGGTTAAGGTCACAAACTTGACACATTCATAAACTTAACGTTGGGGTAAATGTCTGATAACAACTGTTTCCTTTGATGGAACGCCTTGATATTTCATACATACATTCCTCAGATGACCCTCTATCATGCTGTAGCAAATCCACAACCCACCACCCAACCCTTACCCCAAGGTCAAGGTCACAAACTTAGCATGTTCATAAACTTTACATTGGGTGGGGTAAATGTGTGTAAACGTCTGTTTTCTTAACAACTTTGAACGCTTTGATATTTCATACATGCATTCATCCGATGATCCTCTATTGTGCTACAGCAAATCCATGACCCACCCCACCGCTTTCCCCAAGATCAACATCATAAACTTAACGTTGGAGTAAATGTCTTTTTATAACTTCTGTTTCTTTACAGGGAACACCTTCATATTTCATACATGCATTCATCTGATAATACTCTATTGTGCTACAGCAAATCCATGACACCCACCCCCCCCCCCCCCACCCCTTTTGCCAAGGCCAAGGTCACAAACTTAGCACATTTATACATGCATTCCTCATGTGAATAGCTATCATGCTGTAGAAAATCACCAACTTATTGTGTTCATAAACTTAACGCTGGGTTAAATTTTGTTTTCCTTCTCATTTCAGGGAGTGCATTGATATTTCATACATGCATTCATCTTAATATGCTACATCATGCTATATCAAATCCACGATCCACCTTCCACCACTAACCTCAATGTCAAGGTCCACCGCACACCCCTTATCCCAAGGTCAAGTTATATAATATTCATGTTTGTTATACAGCTGTGACAAGTTTGAATGAAGGCTGCCAACAGGCGAGCTTCGTTGTCTTCTGACAACTCTTGTTAATTTGTGTTCTCCAGTCTTGAGGAATGCACAAAATCAGTTTGAAGTATTTTAGGTAATCGTTATTACTAATATTAAATAGTTCTTTTATTTCTGTAAAATTAAAGAATGATTTAGTTCTATAATTGTATAGTTGTTCTTTATACATGTAGTTAATTCTCTTATTAGCCCATTCTTTGTAGTAAAACATTCTTCCATTACCTTTTATTTTCGCATGGTTCCATAAAATTTGCTTTGATATTGTTTCTGGATTATCGCAGAAATTTAGCTTGCACCATGATTTAAGAACCAAAAAAATAAATTTATCAACTGTTTTGCGTCTGTTTGGTTTACATTTCCTTCAAATATGTGTACACCACCAAACGGCTTCAAATAGTTTAAATATAGGGCCATCCATAATTATATCTCCGTTTCCTTAACCCGACCGACCCGCTAAAAACGGTGTGACCCGATTTTTTTTATTGCAATTTCGTTTACAATTTTTTATTATTTTTTTTTTTTCAGTTTAGTGCTACAGGGATCCTCCAGATTATCGGACAAAACTGGCAGTTTTTTAACGATATTTTTCTTAAAATAGCAGCTACGGGCATAAACTTTTCACAGAACAATTGTCGGTTCTTGCTTTCTCAACGCATGTAAACTATTTAGCAAACTGTGCCATCTTTCTCGCTTAAAATCGGGTCAGATCATCAGTCGTAAGATTGCCCAAAAATTAACATCGACAATCAGAGACTATAATCGTCTTATAACTTCTATTCTCACGTTGAAATCATGTTATCGCGTGTAAACCAGTGTAAACAGCATTGTGTATTTCTGCAGAAAAATCACTCACCCTTCGTTTCTTGGAAAACACCGTATTTATAGAATGTATTGTATTTATAGAACAATGACGTAATTGTGCGCACTCGATTGAGCCCCCGCATAACTTTTGTCGTTGTAAACAACTTCTGCACAGAGTTGGGAATGTGTTGCAAATGTTACTAAAATGTTTACCATGCCGACATATTCTTCACACTGGCATGGAAAAAGCATGCACCTGCATGACTTAGATGCATTCGTTGCAAAATCGGATCAAAATAATGCACTTAATTAACTGGTATTTTCATTTGTCCGATAATATTAAACTGATTGTCCGGATAATTGGTATGACCCCTGTACAGTGGGTTAAAAGGGTTAATATAATCTCTGGCCCTAAATGGCATACATGTTCATACAACAACACATACAGCAATTGACATACTTTTATTGCCAGACTTGCAATATTGAATTTAAAAATTATTAATATTAAAAAGGTACAATATTTTAACACTTGCAATATTGTACCTTTTTAATATTAATAATTTTTAAATTCAATATGTCATGTGACAGAAAAAAAAAGAAATTGCCTACCGACCGACCCACTTCTAAAATTCTGGGTCGGGTTACAGGAAACAAACAATTTTTTAAGGACGGCCTAGTACTTTCCATTTTCCGTGATTTTCAGTTTGTGCAAGTCGTTTGACCCATGTTACGGCATGTAGCCTTTAGTGCATCAATAAAGGATTTTAATTCTATCATTTTTAGCCTGCTTTCTTCGAACGTTTTAACAATAATTTTTCTACTAATTTTATCAGGCTTTGAATTCCAAAGAGGGGTTGACTGGCCTAAGGGTTAGAACACCTGACTTCCAATCTGGAGGTTGTGGGTGCAAACATGGCCTAAGGCATCAAAAATACTTTCATAGTATTTCCATCCCACTGGTCTGTTGGATGAGACTGTAAAACTGTGGTCCCGTCTCTATATGACCCTAGCTGTTGGTGGGACGTTAAACCCATTCACTTTCACTTTTTGAATTCCAGAGAAAATCAAACATAATGCTTTATAGTCTCCTGCTCCGGATTGTCTAGAACTGTTAAAGGGAATATTAATTTTAGAAAATGCAAAACCGTTAATGACAGTTATTTTACCTAGTATGGTGAGCTTTATTTTTTAGCTCACCTCAAGTCCGTGAACATTTTCAAACGTCTTCTCCTCGGTTACCGCAATGTGTCCGTCGTCCGTCGTCCGGCGTCCATCGTCCGTGAACATTTTCAAACGTCTTCTCCTCGGTAACCATTGGGCATATAGTCACCAAACATCATGGTCATGGTCTTTAGGTAGGGGGATTACAAAATTGTTAAAATGACGTCATCACATAACCCAAGATGGCCACTGTCTAAAAATAGCACGAATTCTTCAAAAATCTTCTCAAGAACTGCCAACCGGATTTCGACAAAACTTGGTAGGAATGATCGATGTACAATGCTCTTTCAAAGTTGTTAAAATAGTGACCCCGGGGTCGAAAATGGGCGTGGCCCCTGGGGTCAAATTGGGGTCAAATTTTATTTTTGACCGAATATGGTCATGTCATATATCAAATCGAAGGTATCAACGAGGCGATCACTCTGGTGCATTTTTTGTCGAAATCGGATGGTTATGTCATCCAAGATGGCCGCCGAAAGGTCAAAAGGTTGTTCTTTTATTAGAGATTTCAAAATTCTTCTTCACATGAACTGCTTGGCCCATGGTAGCCAAACTTAAAAGTTATGGTCCATGGGTGAAGCCTTTTCAGATTTGTTAAAATGGAGGTCATCGCTAATCCAAGATGGCCGCCGTCTAAAAATAGCATAAATTCTTAAAAAATCTTCTTCTCATGAACTGCCAGCCGGATTTCGACGAAACTTGGTAGGAATGATTGATGTACAATGCTCTTTCAAAGTTGTTAAAATGGTGACCCCGGTGTCAAAAATGGGCATGGCTCATGGGGTCAAATTAGGGTCAAATTTTATTTTTGACCGAATATGGTCATGTCTATATCAAATCGAAGGTATCAACGAGGCGATTGCTCTGTTGCATTTTTTTGTCGAAATTGGATGGTCATGTCATCCAAGATGGCCGCTGAAAGGTCAAAAGGTCGTTCTTTTATTAGAGATTTCAAAATTCTTCTTCACACGAACCGCTTGGCCCATGGTGGCCAACCTTCAGTTATGGTCCATGGGTGAAGCCTTTTCAGATTTCTTAAAATGGAGGTCATCGCTAATCCAAGATGGCCGCCGTCTAAAAATAGCATAAATTCTTAAAAAATCTTCTCATGAACCGCCAGCCGGATTTTGACGAAACTTGGTAGGAATGATCGATGTACAATGCTCTTTCAAACTTGTTAAAATGGTGACCCCGGGGTAAAAAATGGGCATGGCCCATGGTGTCAAATTAGGGTCAAATTTTATTTTTGACCGAATATGGTCATGTCTATATCAAATCGAAGGTATCAAAGAGGTGATTGCTCTGGTGCATTTTTTGTCGAAATTGGATGGTCATGTCATCCAAGATGGCCGCTGAAAGGTCAAAAGGTCGTTCTTTTATTAGAGATTTCAAAATACTTCTTCACACGAACCGCTTGGCCCATAGTGGCCAAACTTCACAGTTATGGTCCATGGGTGAAGCCTTTTCAGATTTGTTAAAATGGAGGTCATCGCTAATCCAAGATGGCCGCCGTCTGAAAATAGCATAAATTCTTAAAAAATCTTCTTCTCATGAACCGCCAGCCGGATTTCGACGAAACTTGGTAGGAATGATCGCTGTACAATGCTCTTTCAAAGTTGTTAAAATGGTGACCCCGGGGTCAAAAATGTGCATGGCCCATGGGGTCAAATTAGGGTCAAATTTTATTTTTGACCGAATATGGTCATGTCTATATCAAATCGAAGGTATCAAAGAGGCGATTGCTCTGGTACATTTTTTGTCGAAATTGGATGGTCATGTCATCCAAGATGGCCGCTGAAAGGCCAAACTTCACAGTTATGGTCCATGGGTGAAGCCTTTTCAGATTTGTTAAAATGGAGGTCGTCGCTAATCCAAGATGGCCGCCGTCTAAAAATAGCGCAAATTCTTAAAAAAAAATTCTTCTGATGAACCGCCAGCCGGATTTCGACGCAACTTGGTAGGAATGATTGATGTAGAATCTCTTTCAAAGGTGTTAAAATGGTGACCCTGAGGTCAAAAATGGGCGTGGCCCATGTGGTCAAATTTTATTTTTGACCGAATATGCTCATGTCATATATAAAATTGAAGGTATCAATGAGGTGATTGCTCTGGTACAATATTTGTTGGAATCGGATGATTATGTCATAGACTAGACGTATTTCTTAGAAATGTGCATCCTAGAAGCATTTTTTAGTAAAAGTTGGGAACCTGACTTTTTAACATAATTAATGTATGCCAAATTCGACTAGCCCGGTTCCCAAGCTGAATTTTTAGTTTTTGATCATCTAATTAGCATAAACAAAATGGCTACCAAATTGACAATTTTGGGCACTACTATACCATCTAAATAAATGTACATTGTTCACATGTATGCATCTTAGAAATGTCCCGTGAGCAGTAGATCAAAGATACAGGCTAATAAAATGTGTAAAATGCCAAAAATCTATTATTATGATAATTAGCTACCGCCATTACCAACACAATATATTTGCTGCTGTAACTTTATTATTATGCAGGCAAACTTGACAAATGAGATGTCGAGACCTATGTTTTGAAGGTCAAGACAAATGATTAAGACATATGTGAAGCACTTTCTTTAAGGTTTACAGGGTTACAGATGTTTATTTATAAAATATAGAAGTTAAAGTTGCTAGTCTGTAAACATAAATATGCTCATCCAGAATCCATCTCTAGTTATAAGCAAGTTAAAGTTAAATTTTCACGCTGATCTGTGGTCTGCTATTCTTTTAAAAAAAGAGAAATAGTCATTTTCATTTAAGACAACAAAAATCTATCGTCAGAGTGTCAATTATATACACGATTCCATCCGGTCTGATTTTTGTCCTACTATACAAAGTTCTATCATGCTGCTACGTGAACAAATTTCAGTTAGCATAAACAGTTTTCAGGAATGCCTAACATCTTTGTCAAATCACATTGTATTCATGCAGTAATAGTAACGGAGTCAAAATGATACCACCTACCGTGATATCATTTATAACCCTCTATAATACCCCCACCACCCCCGAAAAATCAAAAATTGGTTAACGAGGAAAATTGGGACTCCCGACAGCAAATTTATGAATGTTTGGAGAAAATAATTGGAGTATATTGGTAATTGACTTTTGAAAAAAGTCGAAATCATTCATGCAAGTACAATAGTTAAAATCCGTGGCAAAATTGAGGAGGTTTTCAACTACCATGTTTCAACTACCCCGCCTATAATAGATTCAAACACCGGTACGAGGGGCACCAACATACAAACTTTTTTTTTTCGTCGAATCCCAACAATATAGGTAGTAGAAACTCGGATTTTTTATAGGAAATATTTTCCAATCGAACATATAATTTCAACTACCGTATTTAGTCGTGTATTGCGCGCATTTTTTCAGCCCCATTTTTAATCCAGAAGTCACCCTGCGCGTTATAAGTAGGAACATAAATTTCAAACATTTTTCCAGCCGATTTCTGCGCCAGTTTTACCCATTTGTTTTATCAAAGAGAAAAAGTAATGTTTACCGGAAACGGAAACATCGATTTGTGGTCCTAAATTATGCATAGTGTTATACACCACAAAAAGTATGGGTAAGTACGGGTGAGGTAAGTGTAGATTGGTGTTGAACATCGATTTGTGGCCCTAAAATACGCATAGTGTTATACACCACAAAAAGTATGGGTAAGTACGGGTGATGTAAGTGTAGATCGGTGGCATTAGGAAGTAGGACAATGCATATTTTGAAGAGAGTTAAAACCAGTATAAACCAGCATATGCGTGAATCTACAGGGTTGCAATACCATAAGCCCCATTTCTCCATACATAGCCACATTTTGGCATTTTCTGTCTCGAAATTAATTTATCTACGCTGGTGTCTCATATCGGTCAAATTGTTGTCAGCTTGTTATCGGTGGTTGTGAAATTTTCAATGTGACGTCACGCGTCAGCCATTATGTGAATAATTAATGAGGACAGTAGTTGTAAAGCAATCAACCTTATGACGTGCCGTCAGCCATTATGTGAATAATTAATGAGGACAGTAGTTGTAAAGCAAATCAACCTTATGACGTGTGCGAGCAGCGTAGCATACAAGCAGTCAGATCAGTACAGTATAAGTGGATAACATTCAATCAATAAACATGCTAAGCTGAGGCTATACGCTGTATTCTACAGCGACTTCTATGTCTATTTTTAAACCCGATCAATAAACGGTGAATACACACTACGCGTGTGTACTGTGTCAATATTTGGCTGAGGTACAGGTGTTTCAGTATCGCCTTGGGGAAGCTGTCTGTCTGACACATGGCTGCCACGTGTTGTTGATTATCAAACCTGATTACGGGGCGACACGTGACTTGCTTTGTCGAATGTCAAATGTAGTGGATTAAACAAAAACAAAAATTCTTCGTAAGTAGTTCCAATAAATTCATTACATGCGTCGTAAATTTTTTTAATTTTTAATTAGCATATTAATCGGTAAATACCAATAAATGCAACACTAACTGCTTTGAGAAAGCCTACCCGCACACGTTCAGCATTGTGGATGTGAACTCGGAAAGCAATTTTCTTATAATAATGACAAGATTTCGGCCGATTTTTTTCGTGAAAATTGGCTGCGCGCTATTTACTAGAACTGTTTTTTTACCCATTTTTTTGGCCCAAAATAGGGATGCGCGCAATACACCAATGCGCGCAATACACGGCTAAATACGGTACATATAGTTCAACTACTTCTCAAAAATGCAAGGAACCGCAAAAGACATGGGAATACGCTCTGTAGGAGAAAGGACGGACAAACACGTTCTACTGCAAAACATATACGACAACAATTTGGCAAGCGACATAGGCAAAGTCTGCTACACCCCAACGATAGAAATTCCGGAGGGAACGGAAAATCTCGCACAAGGGGAGGGAATTTGTACACATTTGGAACCAGTTTCCGAAGTATTTGTAGACGACATGTATGTCTGGACACTATTGGCTGCAGACCAAGTCTCCACCACAAAAGCAGGGTCTCGATTTGTATCCGCGGCGGGCCCAGTTGCAAAAACAATTCTTTCCAACATTCGAGCCCACGCACACGTGGCCGAGCTGCCAGGTAGCATGCACGTACGCATAGTATCTACATCTAGGTATTCCGGAGACACAACCACGCTGTACAGAAGAACATGTACCACAATTTTGGAGATGGACAGCACCGTTCTAGACGTATTCGAGAGAAAACATCCAACAAAACCGGAACCAGAAGCTATAGTAGTGGCAAAACTAGACGTTGCCGATATAGAAATAGGAGATCTTTTCGAAAAACTCCCCGCTTTCTAGAAAGCCTTCGACTAGACGGTATAGGATTGTATGCAATAGATTGTACGAGAGACTACGCAGGCACACTAGATAGAGAATGTTTGTCCAACCACCTGCAAAACACATGGGAAGAAGAAGAGTGTAGTATTCTAGACAATGTAGACAGTGTGGGAAACAATTGTATGGTCCCTTCTTGTTCCAAAAAACCCCCTATAGGATCCCTATGGAGAGGAAAATTCTACAACAAATTTGTATGCCAGATGGAATGTGCAGGTGTGCTCGACAGCATGGGAAACAACGTAGCAAACTACTGCGACTGCCCAGATTCTAGACTAGGAGAAACATTCGCGCACCCACTGGTACAACAAAAGGGTATATGTAGGATAGAGGTTTCTCTATATGGCATGGAGGCAGCAGATATTTCTATAGATCTTACGAAACAAGCGATACAACACATACAGAAAATGGGGGATCCGGAGGACGAGAAGCTTTTTTGGGAACAACCGCTCGAGAAACAGTGGAAAGCACTAGCTTCTGCTATACATTGCAACCTTGTTCTACTCTCGAAACAGACGAAAACACTGTACGCCATATATTGGGGACACGAAGGCTATGCGGAGTATACAAAGTGTACCAAGACCAAGATATACATACATTGGAGGAGACATACCTGCCTCTGTGGGTATCTGCATTTGGATTTGTAGGCCTTCCTATACACGCGGTAGTGTTGGACCAGGACGAAGATGGAGTAGGTACGACTTTGCAAACATATAGAAAAACAGAAGGTGGAACATATCTAGCGAGAAGCAAGACACCGCTTGCGCGACTGCAAAGGAAATTTCCAGAACCTTCGCGATGGCATTCGCCCACTATGGATACAGAGTTCGTACGGTGGCAATGGAAATCGGAAGTTTTGGCACGGCGATAGAACAGGTATACCGTTTCCGATAGAGAAGGTGGAGACTACCAGAGAAACCTGCCTACTATCCACGCGGGACAGAGTTGCACGACTGGCGGAAGAGAAATTGTTGCTGGAGGAGAACAATTGGCGCGTATCTGTGGAGAAGAGAACGGGAACGGCAATGGAAAGAAAACGTTTTGGAGTGGGAAGAGATAGTTCTACGGCAGAAGAGCCCGCGAGAGAAGCTGGAAGAAGTGTCCGACAGGAAAAACACACTAGAAAAAAAGATAGAGAAACTACGACAACCACTACACGAGGCAAGCACCGAGTTTCGCACACACAAGAAATCTACAAAACTTCTAGACCTGTGGGCAGACAGAGACAAACCGTTCGTTCCAGTCCACGTGGAGGTGCTTGGGTTCCAAAACATCCCAAAAACACAGAAAACCTTTGGAGGTACAATTCTGGCAATACAGACAAGAACTCTAGAAGGAGAACCCCATCCAGGACAAGGGCCGTTTCCTATGCTGTGTTGGGCACCGAAAGCCCTTTCCGATGTTTTATCCACCCACAAAATATTGGAGAGATATGCTATCGCAGAAGGATTTGGAAGAGTACAACCATTCTACCTATGTGGTACCACACATTTTCCACTAGAATTCGACGTGGAAGGATTCTCCGAACCATTCGGGACACAAGGGAACCGCAGAGCCCTCCTAGGAAATATTGTAGCACCAAAAGGGTTTGCAAAACTGTTGGAAAAGCTAGACGAGGAAGAGATAGAGAGAATGAGACATGCAAAGAGATGGACACCACAGTGGAACATTTCGACAAGATGGAATATCTGCGGAACAAGAAGTGGATACTATGCGAGAAACTAGAAACCCTGCCGGTAGACACAGAATTCCGAATATCTGGATATGGATGAGCACCTGTATCGCGGAAAGGAAAGGTACATATTGCAAATAGGAAATGATCTATTACTGTTCGAACGCATTCGTGGAGGCCAATTGGAGGCAAACCCAAACTTCTGAAAGACCGATTCTACTACGCACACTACAACTAGGCGCGACAAAAACAAAGAACAAGGAAATGCGGGTATCCATGCTGCCAGCTTTGTAGACCCCCCAAACAAAACAACTATGCAACACAAAGAGCTACGCCATGTAGAAAGGGTCGCGCCTCCAGAGTGCTGGTGTACGGAGTCGCTAGTTTCCTTCGGCGTACCGGACTGTTTTGCGGAGTGCACGAAGGGGTGTCGGAGTCTACTTTGCTCTTCCAGAGTCTACGGGCCTCTAGAGCCACGAATGGGAATAGTAGTCTGCAGACCGTGTACGCCACCATAGAGGCCCCCAGCCACCACTTCATATTCTACGGTTCTCCAGATGTCGTGCACCTCCAGCTCGTCTTTCTTCGGACACTCGGAATCGGCCGTGCGGGCATCGCCGGAAATTGTGTCCAACAGCCTGCGTTCCAGCGTGTCCAACCGGTT
>CM055276.1:15551866-15623754 GCA_029237695.1 Conchocele bisecta | reverse complement strand
GGTGACGGCCTCTTCAAGCTAATCACGGGATCCATTGCAGCCCGCAAACACGAATTTTGGTAAATGTACATAACACTAGAACAGCACCGTTAAGTTTATATTTAGTATGTATTAAAAATGAAATACTAAATATATACAGTGTATGCCAAACAATCGTGTTTCGGTAATGCACCACTGAACTGTGATCCCTTCCAAATCCGATATTACATGTAGTAGCACAAGTATAAATGCTAGCGATGATGCATTCTGAGGAACAATGCGATACGCTGTATACAGTTTATTACAAGTAAAAAAAGATGATACCGCTGTTGAGATTTTACAACTAATGGAATGTTGGTAATAAATGACGTCATATGTTGAGTCAGTGACATCATATCTCTTTTGTTGTTGTTGTTGTTGTTATATATTCTCTGTTGAGTATATCCATGCGCTGTCTTTCATAGTTGAGCATACTAATATCGGATTTGGAAGAGATCACAGTCCAGTGGTGCATTACCGAAACACGATTGTTTGGCATTAGATTTTTTGGTAATGACAGTAGCTAATTAGCATAATAATAGATATTGGGCATTTTACGAATTTTATTAGGGACATTTCCAAGATGTAAGATGCGTATATGTGAACAATGTGCATTTATTTAAATGGTATAGTAGTGCCTGTCCCAAGAAAGTGCCGAAAATTGTCAATTTGGCAGCCATTTTGTTTATGCTAATTAGATGGTAAAAAAATAAAATTTCAGCTTGGGAACCGGGCTAGTCAAATTCAGCATACCTTAATTATGTTAAAAAGTCAGGTTCCCAACTTTTACTAAGAAATGCTCCTAGAGCCTTATACAGGGCCCTTGTCTAGAAATACGTCTAGTCTATCATCCATGATGGCCGCCAAAAGATCCATTTATTCAAGATTTTGATCGTCTTTTTCTCGGGGAACCACATGGCCGATGCTGGCCGATGCTGGCCGATGCTGGTGAAACTTCATAGTAAGTTAAGATCCTTGGGTGAAGCATTTCCAGATTTGGTAAAATGAGAGTCATCGCTTAATCCAAGATGACCGCCATCTAAAGATAGAAGATGACCGCCATCTAAAGATAGCGTTCTTAGTCGAACCTGTTCTAAACAGTATTGACTTAGAATAGTTTAAACTTAAAGCTGAAATGTTTCCAAAATTATCTATTGTACTAATTAATATTTCGAGAGATTATCTGGACCCATCCATGCAAAATGTAGCATCATCCGCTAACATACAATGTAGTATTTTTTTATTTCTTCACTATTTATAGTTATTCCTTTTATTTAATTGATTTTTTCGGACACTGTGCGAGAGTATTCCTATTGCGATTACGAATAAATAAGGAGATAATGGACTTCCTTGTCTTACTCCTTCCCAAGCAAATAAAATCCGAATGATAGCCATTATTTGTTACACAACTAGATATATTATGATAACATATTTCTATCCATTTGATTAAGCTGGGTCCGAAGTTTAGAAATGTTAATACCTTAATTATATACTCATGGCTTATACTTTCAAAATCGGCGAAAAATAGGAGTCCTGGTATATATTTATCATTTGCGTGTAATTACTTCGGATAAGAGCCTTATATTTCCTCCAATATATCTACTTTTAATAAATCCTGTTTGTGAAGAATCTATTAAATTATTTAATACCTTTTTGTATGTAATTTCCAACAATTACCACCGTCATAAGTCCTGGGGCAAATGTACATACATGTATATGTATAAGAATCCGGGACCTCATGTAAATGTTTGGTAACCAATGTTTTTATGAGTTTGAATGTACGTGTATAAGGTTTCCAAACAATCTGGGTGCCATTTTTCAAATCATGTTCAAGGTCATTGAAATTTGTGTATGTTTGGTGTCCGAATAGTGATATCAGGCCGTCAAGTATCCTATTTATTCCTATTTTTTTAGCAATTCCTATTTTATCCTATTTTCTGACCAAATGTTCCTATTTATCCTATTTTTTGGCCTTTTTGAAGAAAAAAAACACACATTTTTGCCCAATTTAATTATGAACATGACGGTGAAATTGACTATATAGATAAATATTATACTTTGTAACATAACTACAAAACTATTATTGCATAACACTAGTATTCAACTGTGTTAGATGGCTATGGCAAGCATCAGTGCCATTTTCCAGCAAGTCGTCTTTCAAATTGTGCCTAAATTTGAATTAGTGAATTAATTGTACATTTAAATAGGATTTTGTACATGTACTTTGTAAATTGGAAGGTAAGAACTATTTTACTGACCTGTATACAGAAGATTGAAAGTCATTAGCGTTCCTTGCCTCCAGTGCTGCTTTTTATATCCCCAGCATATAAAGTATGTTGAGGGGTATGTAGTTTTATAATTTCTGTCGGTTCATTTGTAACATTTGTGTGAAAGATTTTCAGTACTTTATGTCTCTGCAACTCATTTACCGATTGACTTTAAAATTGATAAGCATATTTATCATCCTACATATATTCATTGGCCCTCACATACGTCTTTGGCATTTTTGTATGTGACACTTGAATCTGGTTATACCCTGTATGTGTATTACGATGATATGAGGGATATAGCGTTAGTCCATGTACCGGTATGTACGTACGTACGTTAGTAACACCTTTTATTTTTCAAGAACTCGGGAACCTCTTCACAGATTTTAATAATATTTGGCCACAATGTATGTCTAGGGATGGTGCTTTATTTTGCATACAACCCACGTCCGACCGTCCAAGGTCAAGGTCCCTGAGGACTTTAATTTTTTTATTTAAAGCTGCCAGCGAGAGGATTATAAAGCTTTGCTTACTGATGCCAGTTCTTGTTCGTCATTCTATTACTTTTAGGGGAAGGGGCCAAGTGACTTTAGTGTGGTATGGACCTGGCAACAGGTCAGGTTGTTCTAAGTTCAGGGCTAAATATATTTTGTATGCCCCACCACGATAGTGGCGGGCGCATTTAGTGTTACCCTTGTCCGTCCGTTCGTCCATCCATTACCAACCTTGCAACTCATAAAACTTTTAAACCATACTGACTATCATTATATTACTTTTAGGGGAAGGGGTCAAGTGACTTTGGTGTGGTATGGACCTGGCAACAGGTCATGTTGTTATAAGTTCAGGGCTAAATATATTTTGTATGCCCCACCGTCATAGTGGCGGGCGCATTTAATGTTACCAACCTTGCAACTCATAAAATGTTTAAACCATACTAGCTACAGACCTGAAACTTCCTTATGATGACAGGGTTCGTACAGATTTGAAAAGTACTTGAATTCTCGAGTGATAAATGAAAAGTACTTATTTTCTGAAAATCTGCTTGAAAAGTGCTTGAATTGAATTTTTGTACTTGAAAAGTGCTTAAAAAAATGCCTTTGTGCTTAAAAAGTACTTGAATTTTAATAGAAAAAATAAAAAGGTTAATCGCTAAAATTCGATGTTCGGTGGGTCGAGTGTAAATTGTGGAGCGCTCATCGGTATTGGAAACTGCATGTTAAACTATGCGTGCTATCGGCAAACCCGCTGCGTATCGGCAAAACCGTGTGCGGTTCTGGTTTTAAACTGGTCCAATATGATCCTCGTTCTGAATGGTTAATGGCGACGTGCGTGAACGCTACACTGCGTTTTCACAATGGGGAAAAATGTATTCAACCGTATCTGGATAAGCCGCTTTAAGTGGGTTAAAGAAGCGCCCGATAGGCACAAAGCCTATTGTACTCTATGTCGGAAAGAAATTGATATTGTGCTTGAAAAAATAATAATTGTACTTGAAACGTGCTTGAAAAGTGCTTGAATTGTATCATGTCAAGACTGTACGAACCCTGGATGAGTAGATGCGCAAAGTTTATTTCAATGTTTGATTCAACCCCGGGTCATGGATTATCTCCCCCTTTTCGACTTGAATTTCCCAATTTTGCCTTGTATTTCGTAAAACTTTTTTAAACTGCACTAGCCGCAGACCTGAAACTTGGGATGTAGCTTCTTTATGATGAGTAGATGTGCAAAATTGATTTTGATTCAACCCCCAGGTCAATGGATTATCTCCCCAATTTTGCCTTGTAACGCGTAAAACTTTTAAACCGTGACAGCTACAGATCTCAAACTTAGTGTGTAGCTTCCTTATGATGAGTAGATGCACAACGTTTATTTCAATGTGTTATTCGACACCCCCGGGTCATGGATTATCTCCCCCTTTTCGACTTAGATTTCACCAATTTGCCTTGTAACTTGTAAAACTTCTAAACTATAATAGCTGGAGGCTTGATGCTTGGTATGTAGCTTTTTATGGTGTGAAGATGCACAAAGTGAAATTCTATTTTGGCTTTGACACTGAGCCATGGATTGTCTCCCCCTTTTGGACTTGGAAGTTTGCCTCATTTACTATCAAAGCAATATGTGGGGCATCCGTATTCTATGAACACATTTTCTAGTTTTCGATGTAAACATTCCGTTTCGATTTTCACCCCAATTTAGCAAGTTAAATATGGGATCGAACCTGTTGGCCCGGCCTTAAATGACCTTAGCTGTTGATTGGCCGTTAAACACCAATATATCAAATCAAATCATTGTGCACAATACCCAGTCCCCACATGCTCACAGTCAAATTATGTAGAGGTTTGCTTTAAAGATTTTTGTAAAAATTCCATTTTGGTAATGTTTTTATGCCCCCTATGTAATAACAAGGCGGGCATATTGTGTTGCTCTTGAGGTTCTGTACAGCTGTCTGTGTACATTTATGTCAAAAAGTCGAAAACTTTGTCAGAGTTTCTCTATCATGTAATAACAATATTACTTGAATGATTGCTTTAATATTTGGACAGTTCATTCACCTGAACATGTGTGATGCACTAGCACCACCAATGACATCACCTTTGACACCTTTGTGACATTCAAAATGGTGCTGAAACACATTTTCTTATGTTGTAAGAGTTTCTCCATCATGTAATATCTTCAATATTGCTTGAAGGATTGCTTTAATATTTGGACATGACATTAACCTTTGTGACCTTCAAAATGGTGCTGAAACACTTGGCCATTTTCTTATGTCAAAAACATTGTAAGACTTTCTCAAATGACTTAAATTTGTTGAAGGTTTGTTTTTTTATACACACTCCCTAGTTACAGTCCAGTATGCCATGGGGGCATATCCATGCTTTACAAACATAATGTCTAGTTAAGTACTTTATATCTCTGTAACATTCATCCTTCACTTGTTATCTTAAATCATATGCATTGATCAATACAATTTCCAAATAACGCTGTCTGCCTTTTCAAAATCATTCTGGATGCAATGTAGCATGACAGGAATTTGCTTTTTTGATTAGCATTATGAGGCTGCGTCCGGGGGTATATGTGAGCTCCAGCTCACTTGCTCTAGTATTTTCAGGCAATAAATATACGGTATGTGGTTCATGTAATCCGACCTATCCTACTTTTTAGGACCCCATATTCAGCATGCTCATTAATATAATTTTTTTAAATATATTTTCAAAACATAAAGACAAGGGTGGATGGGTTTGGCTGAATGGGGCGGTATGGAGGCTAACATATATGTACATTACTTTAATTATTAGAGTTAATCCAGTCCCCGACATAAAGACCCGTATACATTGAAATGTACCCGATTTTTCTCAATGGATTCCAGTAAAAGGTCCATTGTCACACATAATTGACCAGGGTAGACATTGGAACAATGGGACATTACTCTGCTGGAGACCATTTTCAAAATGGCCGCCATCGGCCATTTTGTTGTTGTTCGTTTCGGATCAAACTGGCATATAATCATGTGTAATATATCGTTTTGTACTATTTCAGGTCGATGAATTCGTTTTTACCATCATTTTTTCATTTCCACTGACGAGAGACATCAAAAATCAAAATGGCGCCCAAAAACCATATTTTATTGACAAAAAAATCATGACCGATTAATTTCGAATACTATTAAATTGCTATTACATTTTATACCAGATGCACAAATGTTGATAAAAATTTACATGTAGTTTTATATGGATTACTTGTTGTAATACAATGACTTCTTATTCAAACATTAATCAATATTGAGACGCGCCGCGGACATAACTTACCTTCAGGTAGTTGTAATTATCGCCGTAGATGGTTTCGAAAAGTTAACATAATTTCTGCAAATGACGTCAGAATTTGACACAAATTTCAGTCCAAATGCGGAATTCAATTCCGCATCGCGGAATTCAATTCCGCATCTGCTCTTAAATTTGCGTCAAATTCGTACATTATTCACGATCATTACGTTCAATTTCCCTTACAATTTACGGCGAAAAATCCAAAATACCCGAAGGTACGTTATGTCGCGGCGCGTCTCAATTATGTGTGGCAATGGACCTTTTAGAAATCCATTGAGAAATTTCGGGTACATCTCAATGTATACGGGTCTTTATGTCGGGGACTAGATTAACTCGTCCTCCTGGAAACTACGGTCTCCATCAGTTTACTTCGGCCATAAATGCTGATTATCAGGAGAAAATCGCAGAAAATTGCTATAATCAAGAGTCGCGATGTACAATCTTTATCGATTGAGCAAGCACAGAATCAAATAGATTCTAAAAATAGATTCTGCGTGTCAGGACATTACAATATGTGTAATTGGCGTTATACCATTTAACAACGCTACCATTTTAAAAGTACCAGCAGGCGTTAAAATGCCAGCGATGTTTATTGTGGAGTTTCTTCTTCCTGAAAGTTGAACTGAATGCTACTAGTTGTAAAAATACATTGTGTTTATATACTACTAATTAGTTCTTATCAATATGAGTGACATTAACTCCAGTACCATCAACATCATCATTAACCTCAGCCGGTGCTGTCCTCGATGGTGTTAAACTTACACTAATGAATATTGTGATGTTGACTTGAAACAATGCATCATTTGTCAAAAGCATGACAGAAAGAGTCGCGTATCATCAACTCCCAATGGTCGTGAGAAAATAAACATGCTGGGACAGTTAGACAAGATGTTGTTGCTAAAACGCCTTCGAACCATAGACGATCAAATGCTATGTTTACCATGTTGACACATGCTATAAGGTGTATACAATGAAGAAAACCATTGAAGCTATTTCCAAAAAAGGCAAATCTACAGAAGGCATGCGAGAAGTGGTAGAGATGGAGGTAGACCAGGGTGATGAATGTAGACCGCCAATGTCTCTACGCAGTGAAACACAGTCAGATCCAAGCCTAGTTCAAATATACATTCAAATTACATCCCCTGTGTCATATGTGGCAACCTTTTTTGACAATTAAAGGACTAAAAATGCAGGGAAAAGTTCCGCATCTGCGAGAGGGAACGAGCAAAATTATTTTACTTGCAACACATCACAACTGTGATGACGTATTTGACAGGGTTTCAGATGTGAATTCCGTAGAGGCTGTGTTTGCGGCTGATCTATACTGTCACAAACAATGCATCAATAAATACATCTCAACCACCAGCGCAGCTCGGAAGAAGCCAGCGAAGATAGCCATATTGTCGCTCCAAAACATGCTCTCTTTCAAGAAGCAGTGAAGCAGATAGATCCTCTCCTGGAGAAAGATTATGGTTTCACTGTAAGTGAAATTGCATCCTTCATGGTATCTCTAAACACTGGTGACGATGATTTGAATATCCGGAACAGAGATGTGAAACAACTCTTGATTGATCACTATGGTGACAGGATCCAGTTTGTCAAGAACCCCAGGCGAAATGCATCAGAGATGGTATATTCGTCCCATGTTCGCCAAGAGGATCTTATTGTCAAAATCAAGAATCTAGACATCATGAGACAATCTGGTACGTTGCTGCGAGGACATCATCCAAAAGGTTAATTTTGGATTGGGCGACAGGTTCTGTGATTCTGAAGAAATCAAGGAGTCATGGGAGAAGACTCAGATGCCAGATGGACTATTGACATTTTTCTCATCTCTCTTCAATATTCCCAAAGCTCGCATGACAAGAATTCAAGCCCTCATGCATGATTATGATGAGGAAGAATGCCCGAATGATAGTGATGAGGAGGATAATGATGATGAGGCAGACAAGTCAGTCAAAACACTTCACACTCAGTTGTACTGTCTCTTTCAAATAATAACTACCACATACACAAGGGCCGACAAAAATGACCCCAATGCATGCCATGGTGGTTGGGCAAAGTGTGTACGGCAAGACAAGGAGTCGAGCTCTCATCACAACACTGAATCGCATTGGGGTTTCCACCAGTTATAATGAAGTCCGAAGAGCTCGAAGCCTCCTTTCCCCTCATATGCGGTTCTCAAATCAGAAGCTGACGGTACCCCAATTCCCAGTCATTTTAATAGCAGTGATTTTTGCATCGGGGCCATGGACAACAGCGACTACTCGGACGAGTCATCCCTTTCAGGCACACATAGCAAGCACTATACTGCTATGGTATTGTTCCAGGAGAAAGTCAGTGCACCAGCTGCTAAGCCCAATGTATCTTCAACAGGCTTAACAAAATCATCTATCCCATGGTCAGAAGTTACCTTGTCAGATTGTACCACATCATGCAAAAAGTGTTGTTCGACCATCACTTTCACCAGATTTTGTCCTTCGAGAAAATAGCAACTTGGGTTTGTGTGATCCTGATCAAGCGCGAAAGACTCTGATAAAACTGAGTTTGTCATTACACTTGTGCGCTCTGAACTTCCAAATTTAACGGCAAGTCTGCCAGGTGATCTTCCGACTTGGGGTAGCATTCATGCGCTTGTTTCTGAAGCAAATGTTCCTCTGATGAGAGTTGGATTCCTACCAATGATTCCAAAACCTGTAACAGACTATGCTACTGTCCGCAAAGCTCTTACAAACTTCCAAAGTGTACGTCAACAGTTGAACCAGTCTATTCTACCAGTATTCAGTGATGAGGGGGTGTTTCAGGTAGTAACAGAAGTGGTTCTGACAGAACCTGACACCTTTGCTGACATATACCCAATGATGGGGATGTTCCTTACTGCAAAGTACTCTTGCGCTGCGCTGGACGTTTATTGACAGGTACGGGCTTCGATGATGGATGATTGAGGCTGAAGTCTTTGGAAAGAAAGTACTGCAATCAGTCCTAGCTGGTTCTCACTATGTGCGAGCATTCAAAGGTATGCTAATTGTGGGTGAAGTGCTCAATCTTCTGAAATGGAGAGCTTTCTGGGAAATGAATTCGGATGATTCACACACTCCTTTCGTGCACTCTGTTGGTGATTTGAAGGATAGTCTCAGTGATCACAATATCCCCCCAGATCTGGTTGACAAGTTTCAATCTGTGGTGTCTAGCTCTGATAACTTGCGTGTGAAGCTTGAGGCATTCACAGCTGAGTGTGAAGCGAAGTCAGAGCTCTGCAAATACTTGGGCTTATTCGAGAACATTCTGTCTGTGATCAAGAAGATGATCACTGCTGACAGAGAAGGGAACTGGCCACTCCATATTGCCACTGTGAGAGAATCGATGAAAATGTTCACAGTGTTTGATTGTATCAACTACCTTAGGTATGCATCATGGTACCTTGAGAGGATTGAAGTTATGGAAGTTGAGCAACCCATGCTGTTTCGCGCTTCATGATGGTCAGTTTGTGATCCAAGACAGAGAGGGGGGTGGGTAAATTCAGTGCCGTCTCACCTGACATGAAACTCGAGCAGACCATCAACAGATCTGAGAAAGGTCCGGGTGGACATGTGATTGTGGGCAGCTCGGGTGATGCTTCAATAGTGGCCGAGTTCGAACTCCTGTTTCATGAGATCACAGGAATCACCAACCTCTTCAACCATCTGACCAATGCTGGGTTGATGGCACACCTTGATGCAACAGTTATACATCATGAGCTCCGTGGCCGAAAGGCAATTGTCTTTGATGAAAACGTATCGCGATTACTGGATTTCATCTCACAGCGTCAGAATCCATTCGCAGTGACCACAATAAATGTTTCATTACATAACATCGTGACGCACCAGCTGGTTGCTACAGAAGTGAAGGCTAGGCTGCTCAGAGCATTTGAAATTGGTGAGCAAATCTACCAGGGATACCGGAATGAGCGATTTGTTCTGAAGACAGTCAAGCTGTCTGGCACTATTTCTAAGGTTAAGCTTCCACGTTTTGACACACAGCCAGCCGCCGGACAGTACCCGACAGGTAAACCCAAGAAACCAGTCGTCACTACTAAACAACTTGCTGCTA
This sequence comes from Conchocele bisecta, assembly GCA_029237695.1. Classification (NCBI taxonomy): domain Eukaryota; kingdom Metazoa; phylum Mollusca; class Bivalvia; order Lucinida; family Thyasiridae; genus Conchocele; species Conchocele bisecta. Next base: position 15,613,559 of record CM055276.1, on the reverse strand, counting down.
GTGTACGTACTGTTGAGATAGCTAAGCAATGAGGTTACACAGTTGAGCAAGTCGTGAGTCACGACCTTTTCGACACCAGCCCACTGTTTGATGGAGATGCCACATTTCCTCGCTGTACCAAGCCAGAAAAGTCAAAACTTGTAGCTGAACTTGAAAAGCACTTACTTCCAACAGATTCTGTGTTCAACCCTTCACATATGAAAACTGATGTTGTTCTTGACTTCATGTCCAAAATTAGACAATATCCAAACCTGTCGATCTTTCAACATTTCGGCCAAGCCATTGAAACTGTCCTCAACTATGCAAGGAGCATCTGTCATTCTGAATGTACCCACCTTGTCTTCGACTCTTACTGCGAGCTGTCAGTCAAGGAAGGAGAGAGAGGGCGACGGGCAGAAGAAACCAGTGGCACGATAGATGTAGTAGCCATGACAGAGTCAGTCCCTATACCACAGCAAATGGGGAAGTTCTGGGCTAGTTCCAAAAACAAAGAAAGCCTTCAAATCCTCACAAGAAACATAGCACTAAGGGACCACAGTAACATTGTTGTCAGTGGAATGGTAGTGGACAATGAAGTCATGAACGCAGTTTCAAGCGGAACCTGGATCAGCTGTTGATGTGCCCACGTGTTCTAGCTGTCAAGAGGAAGCAGACTGCAGGCTGATTTCACACATAGCATGGAGCGTAGAGAGAGGATGTGATAGAGTTGTAGTCATATCCAATGACACAGATAGTATTGCGCTCATCCTGCGATACATGACAGTCTTCAAAACCAAAGGTCTCAAAGAGCTGTGGATTGAATATGGAACAGGAGAGCACAGACGAAAGATACCACTACACACACTCCATACCAGGCTAGGAGCAGATACCTGTAGTATCCTCATCAAAGCTCATGTTCTCTCTGGTGACGACGCCGTCATAGTAAAGTTGGCACAAAACATGCCGCTCTTGTGTGCCAGCCCATGTCCCTGACCAACTTTGCAGAAACCAATTCACTGACTGAGGCTGACATCCGTGTTGTTGAACAATACCTCGTTCGACTTTGGGCAGGTGCTCGCTCAAGCACAACAGTTGACACATTCGATACACTGCGATATGATTGCTATCTGAAAGGTAAATCTCTAAATGAGTTACCTCCTCCAACTTCCTCAGCCATATGTGGTCATGTACGGAGATGTTTCTTTGTGATACGGAATGCCATCACACTCCTGCAACCAAACCATGACAGTCTGGACCCCAAAAAGATTTCGGTTGGACCAACGAGAACGGTGTTCTCGTCCCCGAACGATTTCTCTATCCCCTCCCACCTAACATTCTCGTGCTATAATGCCAATGCACTGGTAAATGTGACAGGAGGTGTAAGTGCAGATCCAATGACTCAAACTGTGTTCACTTTTGTCACAAAGGAAATGAACAATGTGTAAACAAGCACTAACTGTTGCGAGATTGTTGTTTCGTATCTAGTTTAACATCAGAAATGTCCTGCTTCTTGAAAGGGAGCATGTTTTGGAGCAACAATATGACTATCTTCGCTGGCTTCTTCCAAGAAAATAAATGAGAAAATAATGAAAATAACATCGGAAATGTCATTACATCTTGTAATAATGCAATGTTAAACACATTTTTACAGAGTTCTAGTCTCTCTAAACACATGCATATACATACTGGAGAACAGCCGTTTACTTGTGAAGTATGTGATAATGAAGCACTGTGTTCATACACCATCTGTTTTCTACTTCATTTAATCATTTAAGACATCAACCAGACAATTGAACACATTCTATACCTATCTTTACACTCAGTCCAAAATAACCGTTTTTCACTATAGCTGTTGGCAACCATTTTGTTTTTAGAGCTATCTCATCACTGGAAATGAGAAAATAATGGTAAAAATGACTTCCTCGACCTGAAATTAGTACAAAACGATATATTACACATGATTTTATGCCAGTTTAATCCGAAACGGAAATTTTTTTTTGACGATGGCGGCCATTTTGAAAATGGTCCCCAGCAGAGTAATGTCCCATTGTTCCGATGTCTACCCAGGTCAATTATGTGGGGCAATGGTCCTGTTGCTGAAATCCGTGGAGAAATATAGGGTACATCTCAATGTATACGGGTCTTCATATCAGGGACAGGACTAAGTACAAGTAATGTGTCAAAATCATGTTTATTGTCTTTGAACAGTACAACACACATTATCAATATAAACAAATATTAAAAGGTCAGGATGGCCATAAAATGTGTTGGGAAGCCATCTTAAAGTACTATTTTATTCATATTTTAGACTATATTTGCCTATTTTATTCCTATTTTTTCACCGTCTGAATTCCTATTTTCCTATTGTTTTTTACCAATCCCTCACTTGACGGCCTGTGATATGTATAGGATAATCTGAAGTTCCCATTGACCCAGTAATGGTATAAATTGCTCAGAAGATCGATCTAATATCTATTACATGTATACATGCTGCTAGTAGAAAAATATTAGTTTTGTCCACGCATGGCGGTCAAATTTTCAAGATGGCCACCAGAAAGATACGTTTTCAGATAGGCTAGTCTATTTGACACGTAGAAGCGTAATTTTATGTTTATATGCCTATCATTTCACCTCATGGTATCTAGTAAGAAGTATATTGATACCGTTTCGCATACACTATCATCTTTAAATTTCAAGATGGCCACCAAACTGCCTTTTCATAAAAATAAAAGTATGTTAAGAATTTAGTTTTTGTTTTGATGCACAATTTCACTAATCCAAATAATCCAACATTTTCAGCTATTATTAATATTGCCTTACATAAAAACAATTACATTACGGTAATTATTTCAACATGTCTGCACAATAAAACGATGGGTTTATAGAGTGCTCATGGGAATCCCATAGCAAGGACTAGTAGCTGGGCTATACAAGTCTAACCATGTTGTTTGACGGCCCTGCTAATGTGCTGTATGAATGGTGTGCTGTAGCAATGGCACGTTTGAAGGAGATGATATTCCTGACATCTGCATAGACTGAATTAATTTTCGTCGGTGCAATTCTCATTGGTGTGTACTGGTATATGCAAAATCATAATACAAGTACATGTAGCTACAAAGATATCTGCAATTCATTTCACATGTTTCCATCAATTGGGTCTTCATATTCGTGTTAACCTGATACATACACTGCATAAGAAAGAGCATTCATTTCCGAGGAAAAAATATTTGCATATCCTATGATAAGCTCATACATATGCAGAAGTCAGTGTGCGAGTTGAAACAGTGACTGGTTATTCTAAGTAACTTAGTCATTGTAATAACTGAAGTTTCCTCATCTGGAAAGTCACCAAACTGGGCTGTTTCTCTACATGCAATATTAGCACTTGTTTTAAGCAAGTGTAAATTGGAAAGTATACACCATGTAGACACTGGACACCTGGAAAACAAGAGCACACATGTCATTGGGTTAGACTAAGTATGATAGGGGGACAGCAGTAATCAAAATATTCAACGAGGCACTTAACATTTGTCGTATAGTTCATGTTAATGAGCTTCTATTCTATATGTTACAAAATATGTCAGAATGCTCTGTATTCAGAGCGATAATCGTCTTCTTAACGACGATTGTTCTACGATATCCGTTGCAACGTTGAACGTATGTGTAAAGCCTATGCGTATATGCCGTATCATGTGCTACTCCTGCCAGTATGGCTTAAACAATCAGCTACAGTTAATAGCGGGATTGCACAACAGACTGCTGGTTGCGAAGTCAGTATACATGTATACTATGAAATATACATAATGTGATGTCATTCTCATTACGAAATTTATGAATTTCATTATTGTACCATTGGCGGGCCTGTATTTCTTATTTACAAACATTTGTCAAATTTGTGTGAGTATTAAGTGATTGTCTATATGATTATGAGGTGTCATTGTATTGTCATACCTTATATGGAAGTTGCTATTTTGATAAGTTGGTGATATTAAATACGTGAAAAAGACTTTCCTATATATAACCTCTATTATAATGTGAGTACTACAGTGAATCCATCCTCTCTATGATGTCCCATGCATCCTGCTTTGCAGAAATTAGACGCGGTCATATACATATATTATGGGGGTCGTGTAATCTCAGTGTGAATACGGATGGAAGTAATTGTGTCCATCAACAAATGATAAATATTATAGTATATTGCTTCAAATGTTGATGAGGTAAGATATCTCGCAGCACTGAAACTAGAGGTGTATTGCCATCTATGACATTTTGCTAAACGCAAGCTATGTTACAATCAATCTATTCCACTGTACATTTTTACGCCAAGCTATTCAAGTGTGATTTAACGTATCTGGGCTACATTATTGACATAGCTGACCTGTTGTGGCTAATTCAAAGCACAAACTATAATTTATGTTCATTCTCCATTCCATGTCGGTATCATGGTTGCCATCAATATACGGATTGTATTGTATGTAACCATTGGCATTATACAATGTAATATATGCTCTTTGTGTAACAAACTAGAGATTAATATCATTAGCTCGCCTGCACGAAGTGCAGAAGAGCTTATGGCATACCCCCGGCGGCGGCGGTTTCAGCGTCGGCGTCCACAATCTTAATGTTGGGGTAAATGTCCTATAACTTCTGTTTTCTTTCATGAAACTCCATGTTATTTAATACATGCATTTATCTGATGATACTCTATCGTGCTGTAGCAAATCCACGACCCACCACCCAACCCTTACCCCAAGGTCAAGGTCACAAACTTAGCATGTTCATAAACTTAACGTTGGGGTAAATGTTGTGTAAATTCTGTTTCTTTACAGGGAACACTTTGATATTTCATACATGCATTCATCTGATGATCCTCTATCGTGCTATAGGAAATCCATGACCCACCCTCCACCCCTTTCCACAATGTCAAGGTCACAAACTTAGCACATTCATAAACTTAACTTTGGGGTAAATGTCTTATAACATCTGTTTCCTTACAGGGAACGCCTTGATATTTCATACATGCATTCATCTGATGATACTCTATCGTGCTATAGCAAATCCATGATCCACCGCCCACCCCTTACCCCAAGGTCAATGTCACAAACTTAGCACATTCATAAACTGAACGTTGGGGTAAATGTCTTATAACATCTGTTTCATTGATGTTTCATACATGCATTCCTCAGATCATTGGAGTAAATGTCTATTTATAACTTCTGTTTCTGTACAGGGAACGCCTTGATGCATTCATCTGATGATACTCTATCGTGCTATAGCAAATCCATGACCCACCCCCACCCATTTCCCCAAGGTCAAGGTCACAAACTTAGCACATTCATAAACTTAACGTTGGGGTAAATGTCTTATAACATCTGTTTCCTTTCATAGAACGCCTTGATATTTCATACATGCATTTATCTGATGATACTCTATCATGCTATAGCAAATCCACGACCCACCGCCCACCCCTTACACCAAGGTCAAGGTCACAAACTTAGCACATTCATAAACTTAACGTTCGGGTAAATGTCTTATAACATCTGTTTACTTTCATTGAACGCCTTGATATTTCACACATGCATTCCTCAGATGACCCTTTATCATGCTGTAGCAAATCCACGACCCACCACCCAACCCTTACCCCAAGGTCACACAAACTTAGCATGTTCATAAACTTAACGTTGGTTAATATTAATGTTAATGTTGGTTAATGTTGTGTAACTTCTGTTTATTTACAAGGAACGCCTTGATATGTCATACATGCATTCATCTGATGATACTCATCATGCTGTAGCAAATCCATGACCCACCCTCCACCCCTTTCCCCAAGGTCAAGGTCACAAACTTAGCACATTCATAAACTTAATGTTGGGGTAAATGTCTTATAACATCTGTTTCCTTTCATGGAACGCCTTAATATTTCACACATGCATTCTGATGATACTCTATCGTGCTATAGCAAATCCACGACCCACCATCCAACCCTTACCCCAAGGTCAAGGTCACAAACTTAGCATGTTCATAAACTTAACGTTGGGGTAAATGTTGTGTAAATTCTGTTTCTTTACAGGGAACACTTTGATATTTCATACATGCATTCATCTGATGATCCTCTATTGTGCTACAGCAAATCCATGACCCAACCCTTTCCCCAAGATCAACATCAACTTAACGTTGGGGTAAATGTTGTGTAAATTCTGTTTCTTTACAGGGAACGCCTTGATATTTTATGCATGCATTCATCTGATGATCCTCTATTGTGCTACAGTAAATCCATGACCCACCCCACCCCTTTCCCCAAGGTCAAGGTCGCAAACTTAGCACATTCATAAACTTAACATTGGGGTAAATGTCGTATATAACATATGTTTACTTTCATTGAACGCCTTGGTATTTCACACATGCATTCCTCAGATGACTCTCTGTCATGATGTAGAAAATCCACGACCCACCACCCAACCCTTACCCCAAGGTCACACAAACTTAGCATGTTCATAAACTTAACGTTGGCTAATGTTAACGTTGGTTAATGTTGTGTCTTCTGTTTATTTACAGGGAACGCCTTGATATGTCATACATGCATTCATCTGATGATACTCTATCATGCTGTAGCAAATCCATGACCCACCCTCCACGCCTTTCCCCAAGGTCAAGGTCACAAACGTAGCACATTCATAAACTCAATGTTGGGGTAAATGTCTTATAACATCTGTTTCCTTTCATGGAACGACTTAATATTTCACACATGCATTCATCTGATGATACTCTATCGTGCTATAGCAAATCCACGACTCACCACCCAAACCTTATCGCAAGGTCAAGGTCACAAACTTAGCATGTTCATGAACTTAACGTTGGGGTAAATGTTGTGTAAATTATGTTTCTTTACAGGGAACGCCTTGATCTTTTATACATGCATTCATCTGATGATCCTCTATTGTGCTACAGTAAATCCATGACCCACCCCCACCCCTTTCCCAAGGTCAAGGTCACAAACTTAGCACATTCGTACATGCATTCCTCATGTGAATAGCTATCATGCTGTAGAAAATCACCAACTTAGTGCATTCATAAACTTAACGTTGGGTTAAATTTTGTATAAATTCTGTTTTCAGGGAGCGCATTGATATTTGTACCCCCGCAACGAGTTGTGGGGGGATATACTGGAGTCAGGTTGTCCGTTCGTCGGTCCGTGCGTCCGTCCGTGCGTCCATCCGTCCGTGCGTCCGTAAACTTAACATCAGACAAATATTGTTATAACTTCTATTTCCTTCATATACAATGCTTAATATTTCACACATGCATTCCTGTAAGGCTCTGCTACCATGCTGTGCGAAATCCACGACCGTCTAACCCACGCTGATCCCAAGGTCAAGGTCAAATACTTAGTCTCTTTACAAAACTTAACATCAGGGAAATATTGTTATAACTTCTATTTCCTTCATCTAAAATGCTTAATGTTTCATCCGTGCATTCCTGTAAGGCTCTACTACCATGCTGTGCCAAATCCACGACCGTCCAAACCCCGCTGATCCCATGGTCAAGGTCAAATACTTAGTCTCTTTACAAAACTTAATATCAGAGAAATATTGTTATAACTTCTATTTCCTTCATCTAAAATGCTTAATATTTCACACATGCATTCCTGTAAAGCTCTACTACCATGATGTGCCAAATCCACGACCCTCCAACCCCCGCTGATCCCATGGTCAAGGTCAAATACTTAGTCTCTTTACAAAACTTAACATCAGAGAAATATTGTTATAACTTCTATTTCCTTCATCTAAAATGCTTAATATTTCACACATGCATTCCTGTAAGGCTCTACTACCATGCTGTGCCAAATCCACGACCGTCCAACCCCTGCTGATCCCATGGTCAAGGTCAAATACTTAGTCTCTTTACAAAACTTAACATCAGAGAAATATTGTTATAACTTCTATTTCTTTCATCTAAAGAGCTTAATATTTCACACATGCATTCCTGTAAGGCTCTACTACCATGCTGTGCCAAATCCATGACTGTCCAACCCCCGCTGATCCCATGGTCAATCTCAAATACTTAGTATCTTTACAAAACTTAACATCAGAGAAATATTGTTATAACTTCTATTTCCTTCATCTAAAATGCTTAATATTTCACACATGCATTCCTGTAAGGCTCTACTACCATGCTGTGCTAAATTCCACGACCGTCCAACCCCCGCTGACACCAAGGTCAAGGTCAAATACATGGTCTCTTTACAAAACTTAACATCAGAGAAATATGTTATAACTTCATCTAAAATTCTTAATATTTCATGCATGCATTCCTCTAAGGCTCTACTATCATCCTGTGACATATCCCCGCTGATCCCAAGGTCAAGATCACATACTTAGTCTCTTTACAAAACTTAACATCAGAGAAATCGGTTATAAGTTCTATTTCCTTGCTCGGATCTGCTTCACATTCACGTTCGTGCCGCCCCTGCTAACCCAGAGTCAAGGTCACAAGCCCACAGACTTGGAAACTTTTACATATTTAGGGGTACCTGCGCCCACGCGGGGGGTATTCTGTAAGCCTCGCTTACTGACCAATCTAGTTCATACATGTATTCATCTTAATATGCTATATCATGCTTAGCAAATCCACGACCCACCTTCCACCACTGACCCCAATGTCAAGGTCCACCGCACACCCCTTAACCCAAGGTCAAGTTATATAATATTCATGTTTTTTATACAACTGTGCCAAGTTTGAATGAAGGCTGCCAACAGGCGAGCTTCGTTGTCTTCTGACAACTCTTGTTTTGTATTGGAATGTCCCATGTACACTGATGTAAGAAAGACACTGATACATAAATAATATTGGAAACGACCAAACATGATAACATTTACAGAATTGGTAAAGTCTGCAAACTCCGAAACAGTACGCAAGCTAGCAATATATACATATGCAAAGCCTTTAAGATAAGGAACGACAACCTGTATATCCATTAACATCATGACCTCCCAAACTACTATATTTATATTATATTTGTTATATTTTGTTAGATCCAGAAATAGCATAGCTATGTAAACACAGAAGGTTGCAAGTTTAAAGCCCGCTATAGAGTTTCAAAATATCTTTCATAGTAGAATAATTCCTTACCTCTGGTCTGCCGGACCATGCTTTAAATTATGGTCTCGTCACTATATGACACAGGGCTTTAGATTAGCAATTAGTAATCAAGTATTGTCACTCCATTATTTCTGAAGCAATTGGGTATTTCAAAATTTCAATTGGGTAAAATAATACTGTTTACACATCAACAGATAGCAATTATTTAATAGTTTGCTTCAAAATGAAAACATGCATTGACATTTCATTAGAATTGTCTCCTTGGAAACAATTCTAATGAAATACCATGATGTGTTTTCATGGAAAATAAGAAAAATATGCTATATTTGTGGTCTGTTTATTGTTTTCTTCACCATTATAAAGGTACCATAAAATTTGTATTGCTTTTTGATACTCGCTACTTCTGATTTCAATTGGGTTATTGGCAATTTGAATTGGGTATTTAAGCAAATACGCAGCTTATCTAGAGCTCTGTGGCATTAGCCGTTGCTGGGACATAAATCGCAATCACTTTGATATTATTGTGTTCTGAAATTCATTCTATCAAAACTATTAGTACTAATCATGCAGTGGGTGTATATATGTGTGTTATTTATAGTAAAGTATGTATAATTGCTATACACTATTGTTACATATGAGACACCGGTGGAAAAATAGCTATTCGCATATATCGTAACGTTTACAATATTGTTTATATTTATAATACAAATCTATATCAACATACATAATATATTGTCGCATGTGACGCATGTAATGACTGACGAACATCATATGCCCTGATCAGACTACGTGGCTGCACATAATGACCTGAGCATATTATGGTCGGCTATGCCACACAACTACATGTATATACAGTCAGCCGGGTGTCCATATATGCAGGTAGTACGATTGTCGTTTGTCTATTATATCTGCTATCTTTGTCACATGTACTTGTTGAAAATGTATTTTGTACTACTTCAGGGGGTGGGTGCAAGCGATGGGTAATTTAACGATCGGGGTTCATCCTTACCGGAATTCCGACTGGAGACCTGGTTTGGCCCTCACATACGTCTTTGGCATTTTGTATGTGACAGTTGAATCTGGTTATACCCCTTATGTGAGTATTACGATTGTTCGTAATCCTATTTTAGGGGAAGGGGCCAAGTGACTTTGGTGTGGTATGGACCTGCCACCAGGTCAGGTTATTCTAATTTCAGGGCTGAATATATTGTATCTCGATGTAAATATTCGGTTCTGATTTTGGAATTTTCCCCCCAATGCAGCAGGTTAAGACGGGATCGAACCCGTTTGCCCGGCCTTACATGACCTTAGCTGTTGATAGGCCGTTAAACACCAATAAACAATTAAACAAACAAACAAACAAAACTACTTCATGGGCCATATTCATGTTCCATGTTCAATAAAACAACCATATGTAACGTGTACGGCACTGGCTGCGAGCTCGATCGCTCAACACAACAACTATAATAAGCTGTGATACAAGTGGTAGCGTGTCTGCCGCACCGCTACGTTCTCTTCCCCACTATACTACAAGTGTATACACGTCTTTTATGAGTTTCCACTCCTATAAACTCCTATTAGCTCCAACTCATGTGACCTCCTATGAGCTTCTACTCCTATGAACTCCTATCAGCTCCTACAAACTTTTGCTCTTATCAGCTCCTATGAACTTCTGCGAGCTCCAACTCCTATGAACTCCTACGAACTTCAGCTCCTATGAGCTCCCTTCTACGAGCTCCAATTCCTGTGACCTCCTATGAGCTCCTACGAACTTCAACTCCTATGAACTCCTATGAACTCCTATGATCTCCTACGAACTTCAGCTCCTATGAGCTCCTACGAACTTCTACGAACTCACGTCAAAGGCAATGTCTTAATTTAGTGGGAATCAAAAAATATATACAGTTTAAAATGAGTTGATTACAGCAAGTGATCATGGGAATTTACTACTTTGATTAAAAGTTATTAGGACATGAATAGATGGACGCCTCGCAATGGGATGAATACTATGCTGTCTAGGTCAAACACAGCTGGCCCTGTGCATACAGTCTGTCAACTTGTTCTGACTCCTATCGAGTCCCGGCTTAACAACAGCTGCTATTATATACACGAAGTTAACTATCTCCGATATAGTTTCCAGCGACCCTGTAGCTATACCAATGTACTAGCTCCCAGTTATGTCACAGCCCTCTAAGAAGGCGACTTCCGATATTACTTTTAATACCTTTCGTTTATCCCTGGTATATATCTGTAGCAGTGTATCTCTCGCTTGCTAATGACAGAGTTCCGAATATGCGACGATTCTCTGTATTTATACCTAGATGATACAGCGCCCTCTGTGGCTTTCCAGCGCCGCCTGGTGGTTTCTGGACATACCCGACGCCCATTGCGAGACTTCCAAGAGTTATCAGCCTTACCAGTAACCTGCCGGACTCAAGGTAGCGAGGCTTCCGAGTAGTCCCTATGGCAGGAATAACTCCTGCCGGACTCAAGGTAGTGAGGCTTCCGAGTAGTCCTAATGGCAGGAATTATATTACACATGTCCGTCCGCCCCAAACTGCATGCTGTATTTGGTCTACATATGGTTCATACTAATTCTCTAACTAATAATACACCATCACTTACATTTGTTCAAATACATTGTATGCATAACTCTAGATAACAGTTGAAGGCTGGATGGCATTGTTTTCCCCCATAAAACATGAATTTGTATCCCACATACCAACACTAATTATTAGCTTACAAGAGTTACTTCCCCTCTATTCTGTAATACTACGTCGTATCCAATTTCGTTACAATTCTCAATGACCTCAGAATCGCTATGTATGCGTATGTACGAAGGTTGCGTGCTAGAACAGATAGTTAATTGCTTGGGCTATCGGGAATGAACCATGAATCAATTGTTTAATGTCCCAATGACAAGCTACCTTAGCCAGGACGATGTTTCACCTTGTCAATTTCGCTACATTACCCACGCCTCAGGGTTCATGCGTCCCGCATGATCTATGAGTATACTTAGACATACATCAACAGTATTTTAGCTACAAACTATGCTGGCTGGATTACAGATTAGCTAATAAGACCTAACTCTAGTTACACACACAGTGCCGACTGAGTTTCAACTCTTTGATAGTGGGTATCTGTCAACTCATGATCAGCTGAAGCTGAGCTCTAACTCGGTTTAGCAACACAGTTATAAAACTATGAGCACCAGCTGAAGTTTCAACGCTGTACTAGATCAACAGTATGTATACAGTAGTATCCTAATCAAACGGGAATTATAATACGTGCATATCAAAGAAATGATTGTTCATTGGTACCTGCATACAGATGATAATGATCAGTGGAATTATTACGTTGATTACAACTTATTTGCTACATGTATAAGTATGCATTTGAAAACCACCTTTGGGCTAGCTACTCGACTCACCTAGTCTGGCCTATAAATAACTCGTTTATCTCTAGCTCCGACTATATCGCATTCCTCGTCGCAAACACAATTATTGCGTCAAGTGTTTCAGCTCTCCAAGAGCTCCAGCTCCTCTAATACAGGATATATACAGCTGCGACCCATAACTCTGGCACTACGCTCTTTACTTTTAACCCTCTCTTTGTAACAAGGCTTCTAAGATAACCCGGGAAACAGTCCGTAATGCACTCGGCTCAAGGTCCCACTGGCAATCCTGTTCCAATTAGCAATAACTACACTTATTCGAACGATGTCACCGCATCGGCTTCCAATTGCAGAATGTATATTATGCATGAGAGTTCCCATTTATAGTCAGTTAATGTAGCGCCCCTTATCGTTTAAGAGCGCCCACTGGTGGTTTCCGGGCACACACGAGATACTATGTACTATGTTCAGCTACTGCGTGGTAGTTGTGGAACCACCCTGGTGCCACCTTCGCACGTGCTGCCATGTCTTGAATTCATTTTGTAACTTTGCTATCTCATATTATATTGCCGATTTATCACTCTGGTACTAAAGATGGCTCAGCTCTTCATCTATCGGCGCTATAGTGTCCTTCACATGAGACGAACCCGCCATGTTGTCTTGAGTTGTGATTGAGGCATGTAAGCAGATGGAGATGTTATCCGTGAGATATAGATATATCCCACCGCTGCCACCAAAATGTGTAACGTGTACGGCACTGGCACGAGCTCGTTCGCTCAACACATACAACTGGTAGCGTGTCTGCCGCACCGTTACGTACTCGCCCCCACTATACTACAAGTGAATACACGTCTTTTATGAGTTTCCACTCCTATAAACTCATTAGCTCCAACTCCTGTGACCTCCTATGAGCTTCTACTCCTATGAACTCCTATCAGCTCCTACAAACTTTTGCTCCTATGAGCTCCTACGAACTCCTATCAGCTCCTACGAACTTCTGCGAGCTCCAAATCCTATGAACTCCTACGAACTTCAGCTCCTATGAGCTCCCTTCTACGAGCTCCAACTCATGTGACCTCCTATGAGCTGCTACGAACTTCAACTCCTATGAACTCCTATGATCTCCTACGAACTTCAGCTCATATGAGCTCCTACGAACTTCTACGAACTCACGTCAAAGGCAATGTCTTAATTTAGTAGGAATCAAAAAATATATACAGTTTAAAATGATTGTTGATTACAGCAAAAGTGATCATGGGAATTTACTACTTTGATTAAAAGTTATTAGGACATGAATAGATGGACGCCTCGCAATGGGACGAATACTATGCTGTCATGGTCGAACACAGCTGGCCCTGTGCATACGGTCTGTCAACTTGTTCTAACTCCTATCGAATCCCGGCTTAACAACAGCTGCTATTATATTCCAGCGACCCTGTAGCTATACCAATGTACTAGCTCCCAGTTAAGTCACAGCCCTCTAAGAAGGCGACTTCCGGTATTCCTTTTAATACCTTTCGCTTGTCCCTGGTATATATCTGTAGCAGTGTCTCTCTCGCTTACTAATAACAAAACTTAGAAAAGTATGCATTGTTAATGGTTAAATTTAAACGTATCAACATTCTGTGACCTTGAAATTTGGCGATTTTCTATTCCATAAATAAATTTAATGATATCAATATGTCCAATAATAATGAATACTATTGACAATTGTATGAATTTATCTGTTTTAAATTACATATTGTATATATATATTGCATCAAAATTATATTGATGTTCAATGACCTTGAAATGACATTGAACCTATTTGGAAACAATGACACCCACATTTTTTCTGAAATGACACCCACATTTTTTCTGAAAGCTGAACCTTTATAAAACAACGGCGAAAACACAAACGCATGTACCATGAAGCGCTGGTTTTTGATTGTCTCGGAAATATAACAAAACGTTAGATTACACCGGTGTGTATTCGTGTACTAGCCCATCATGACATCCACTAATAAGAAACTAAGTAAGTCCCTTTTTGTCACGACTGGTGAACTAATGAGTATGCCACATATCTGTGAACGATATATTTTCTATGGTAATAAGCAATGATATATGTATGCCATAGTACAGAAACAATATTACAAAGATGAATGCATGGCCGTTTTCACTTGTTGACCTTGAAAATATAGTTTTGTGACCTTGACCTTCATTATTGTTTTGTTTTATTTCTTGATTATAGTTGATCTGTAATTATTGTTATGCATATTACCGAAGAGATTGATACTTCAAATGGATTAATTCCTCAGTTTTTGGAATTTTTGGAAAGTTGGATCCCAGATGAATACAAATGAAAAATATGGCAGCCGGATTTTTCGGAAAGTTGGATCCCAGACCATTATGAAAGAAAAATTAACATGAGGTCCCGGATTATGAACAATTGCCCCCGAACTACCATCTTGTTTGTGTACATGACAGCCATGATGCTTCTAGCACAACGAACCGTATATCTGAACGATGTGTGGCCATATATCTTCTGACCGAGTTTTTGTTACCCCCACTGATACCACGTCTTTGTCAATTTATTTACATATTTTATAAAATTCCAATAAAATGGTGGCCATCTTGGATTTTCACATGCTCGTTTCAGGCTTAAATCGATTGTTAGATATTCGGTAAATAAATGTGTTGGCTATGAAATAAATTAATATGTGCTAAATTGTCCCCTTCTAATATGGTTCCACAGTAATATATATCCTACGGTAGCCGATGATTTCTTCAATGGCGACCATCTTGTTTATGCAAATTAGTGGGCTTAAGCTACTACTTTGAAATGTATATCATGCAGAAATATATACAGTATATACGGTATGTCTAAACACAATGGCACCAGAAATCTTTGGTGCGCTCAGATGGTACCAACAACTCTCGCGCCCAGGGCCTATATTGTATTGGGATATACACATAGTGTTGCATGATAAGCTAACAAGATGGCAGACAGTGGTGTTGAGTGCTAAACGAGCTCTGTATAAAATGGATATTTATGGATAATTTAGTGATTCGAATGTGTTGGTATCGATCATAGTTGATGTACATTGTGTTTGCTACAGTTGGGTGGCAAATTAGGATATATAGTTTTGATATATTTTGAATTATTTTGGATTTAATTGTGAACAATGGATACAACAATGGGCCATTATCCGGCGGTGAGTGTTCAAAACCGGTTTTCACCACTAGCAGCGGGAACCCCAAATCCCGTCATTCAACAAGGCCCGGCCCACCGATTTGTTGTTCCACCCCAAATGGCACATCTGCAACTACATGGAGAGGCCAATGTGATCACAAATATGTCAAACGACGAGAAACTGTCTCATATTGTAGTAAAAGTTTCAAACATAGAGGCGTCACATGAAACATTGGTCAAGGAAGTTGAAAATATCAGTACATCCATGAATTATATTCACCAGCGGGTGGACACAATCGATTCCTGTCAGCATATAAGAGTATATAGACAATGAAGCCAGAAGTCGCAGAAACAACTTGATATTCCGGGGCATTGCATGGGGAGGATCGCGGCGAGACAGACATTTACTGCTTGGGCTTGATACAAGACTTTATTTCTGAGGAACTAGGCTGTGACCCCGAGCGTGTATATATAGTCCGTGCACATCGCCTTGGTCAACGGGGTTATTGGGTCAGAGGCATATACACTCGGCCGATAGTTGTCGCATTCCGCGACTATGATGATGTGGAAATGGTGCTAAATCAATCATATAGACTGAAAGGCAGCACATTTGGTATAAATAGAGATTATCCACATGAAATTGTTGAAGCACGGAAGCACCTATACCCGCAGTTTAAGAAGACACGTGACGCGAAACAAAGGCCTTTCATTAAATATCCCGCCAGACTCGTTGTCAATGGTCATACTGTGGACGATGCATTTCCGGACTGGGTGGAGGTTATGCGCTGGGACAGAATGTCAATGCTGAACAATATGAAACACGTATCGCACGACAGCCACTTATATTCCGCATCGACAATAGGTGACACTGGAAACCGCCGAAGCAGTAATCAGCCGCCTCCGCACGTGCAACACATATCCCAGCCCAGTACACACACTGATGAAGTTCACATCAATCACACCCCTGGTCCAATGGAGCGTGTATATGCCCCACCCCAACAACACATCATTACGCACCCACCACAGACAGTATACGCCACTGGAGCAGCCAGCGTGATGCCAGCCACCACGCCCCCGGGGGTAGATGTGTCCCGATCCGTATCCCAGATAACAGTGTCACCAGATCACGGGTCCAGCGGAAGAACCATTGGCCCTACAAACTACATTTACCCTACGGCGAATAACATTTCATATTCACAGGCAGTATCCCACAACATCGGTTCATCCGCTGATTCCTCCATTTCTCAGTTTATCCTGCAGCCTATGCACACGCGGCCAGATATCAATAATCGCGATACACAGCACATGAGTGGCCGTAGTATTTCCAATACACAATCGAGCGTAAATATTAGTGTATCTGGCCACTCAAGCGCAGCGAGTACGCCAGACAATGTAAACAATACAGTGACCGTCCATTCGCGTAAATCCAGGTCAACATCGAGGGCGATCAGGCGCGGGAAAGACGCAGCCAATCGCAGCAGAGAGCGTCGTCGCGAACACAGCCCACGTGATATCCCTGGCGGGTCACAGCAGGGGGGCTCCCAATAGGACACAAGGGAGAGTAGAAATGAGAACGTTACATTTGCCATGCTAAATGTTCAGGGATTAGTGACAAAACGTATTAATAAATTACAATCCCCAGATATTATCCAAATGTTTAAAACTAACGATATAATATTATTTACAGAATCTTGGACGGATGAATTTAGTGACTTGAAGGTCGATGGTTTTGAACATTGTGCGTTACATCGTCTAAATAGACATCCAAACGCAATTCAGGTGGTATAGTTGTTTATGTTCGAAATAGATATGTTGCCGACGATACATTTGTAACATGTGTTAATGATAATCATTTATGGATAAAATTAAATGGAGACAATTTTGCATTTGAACATGACATTTATGTTTGCATGGCATATATCATACCAGATAATACTAGCAGACAATCTTTTATAGAATCTGATGTATTCAGTGATATTTCCAGTTATATGGTCGACATACAAGAGACCATAGATGCTAACTGTAATTTCATGATCATATGTGATCTGAATTCCATGTGTGGTAGCTTAGCCGATCACGTGACTGATGACGCTGATGCCCATATACCTACTCTACCAGATGACTATGTGCCGGATATTGGTATATTGCGTGCGACAAAGGATACTGTTATTAATAATAATGGCCGCAGGCTAATAGACTTTTGTAAAGAAACGGGCACACGTATCGCTAACGGTCGAGTATGTGGTGACACTGGTAATTGTACGTATGTAGGCAGCAGCGGCAGCAGCGGCAGCAGCGGCGGCAGCGGCAGCAGCAGCTTAGTAGATTTGGTGGTAGTCAATGAATATTTACTTAACTATTTTTCTTCTTTTGTGGTGAAGGAACCAAATATTTTATCTGATCATTGTATAGTCGAGTTTTCTCTATTTGCTGATACATGCATATCTGTATCTAGGGTACTGCATCAGGATACACCTATTAATTCGCCAGAACGCATAGATATATGCTATAAATGGAAAAACGTGCATACAGAAACTTATACTTCCAACCTTGATACGCCGGAAATTAAGTCGAAATTTATAGATTTATGCGAAGTATTAAGCAATGATCCCTCTACGAATGATATCGACGAGTCCGTGGCTGGTTTTAACAACATTTTAGATACAGTATGCTCACCAATATTTAAAGTGAAAACTAGTATACCTAATATACAAATGCATATTAATAAGGCATCTGTTTTAGACGAAGCATGTGAACGATATAAATATTTATTTCGTGAAAAACTAAATATATATAGACTAGACAAAACCGATGAAAATAGACAAAACATGGTATCAGCTCGATCACAGTTTAAAAAAGCAGTTCGTGCTTTCAAATTTGATCAGAGTAAACAAAAAAACAAATAAATTGTTATGCACAAGAGTTGATAATGCCAAGGAGTACTGGAAACTATTAAGGGAGGCATCTGACATACACAATACAAGTAAAATACCGACCGACTCGTTCGTCGACTATTTTAAAGCAATAAATAATCCAGATAATCCATTTTTTCAAGCTGATGAGGATATTTTACACTTTAATGAACGATACTTAGATTCAGAAACTCAAATTATGTTTGAAGAACTGAATGTTGAAATATCAGATGATGAAATAGATAAGTCAATACTACAATTAAAAAATTCTAAATGTGGTGGGCCAGATATGATATTAAATGAATGTTTAATACATGGAAGGTCAATTCTGACTCCTTTTTTCACTAACTTGTTTAATGCTACTTTCCCGATTCTTGGAGCGAAGGACATATAGTACCAATACACAAAAAGGGTGATATAAATACGGTAAACAACTAGAAATGGACGCTTGTCGACAAGCGCATGTGTATCCCCCTCCCCAGATACACAAGTAGTTTGAAAAAAGGGTGTTCGAGTTATGCTCCGGAGACAAAATCAGTGACGGAAAAACAAAGGGAGATAACTAAAGAATTAGTGATGCAAGAGTTGTCATTCTTGCGGGACACACCTTTAGGGTCGTGGTCTATGCATGTGTGAAGTTTCATGAAAATATTCCAAAGGGTGTTCGAGTTATGCTCCAGACACGAAATCAGTGCACGAAACAACAAAGGGAGATAACTAAGAAATTAACGACGCAAGAGTTGTCATTCTTACGTGTGACACACCTTTGGGTCGTCTTCTATGCAGTGTGAAGTTAATAAACTAGAAAATGTGTTCATAGAACACAGATGTCCCACATATCGCTTTGATAATAAATGAGGCCAAATTGCAAGTCAAAAATTTTCTTTTACCTGAGCGTTAAAGTTTTTTGAATGCACCAAGTTTGTGACCTTGACCCTGGGCTTGGCGGGGGCAGGACAAACGTGGATTTGGCACAGGGCGTAGAGGACCATTAGAGCAATGCATATATGAAATTTGAAGCTGATCCGTGAAAGAAAACAGAAATTATAAGATATTTAACCTGAGCGTTAAAGTTTTTGAATTTTTGCACTAAGTATATGATGTTAACCCTGGGCTTGGCGGGGGCGGGACGAACGTGGATTTGGCACAGGGCGGTAGAGGACCATTAGAGCAACGCATATATGAAATATGAAGTTGATCCTGTGAATGGAAAGAAAAATTATAAGATATTTTACCTGAGCATTAAAGTTTTTGATTAGCACCAAGTATGTGACCTTGACCCTTAAAGGGATTAGCGGGGGCAGGACGAACAACGTGGATTTGGCACAGGGCGTAGAGGACCATTAGAGCAATGCGTATATGAAATATGATGATGATCCATGAAAGAAAACAGAAATTATAAGATAATATTTACCCGAGCGTTAAAGTTTTTGATAAAAGCACTAAGTATGTGACCTTGACCCTGGGCTTGGTGGGGCAGGACGAACGTGGATTTGGCACAGGGTGGTGGTAGACGACCATTAGAGCAACGCGTATATGAAATATGAAGTTGATCCGTGAATGGAAATAAAAATTATAAGATATTTACCTGAGCGTTAAAGTTTTTGAAGCACCAAGTATGTGACCTTGACCCTGGGATTGGTGGGGCAGGACGAACGTGGATTTGGCACAGGGCGGTAGAGGACCATTAGAGCAATGCGTATATGAAATATGAAGATGATCCATGAAAGAAAACAGAAATTATAAGATATTTACCTGAGCGTTAAAGTTTTTGAAGCACTAAGTATATGATGTTAACCCTGGGCTTGGCGGGGGCAGGACGAACGTGGATTTGCACAGGGCGGTAGAGGACCATTAGAGCAACGCATATATGAAATATGAAGTTGATCCGTGAATGGAAAGAAAAATTATAAGATATTTACCTGAGCATTAAAGTTTTTGAAGCACCAAGTATGTGACCTTGACCCTGGGATTGGCGGGGGCAGGACGAACGTGGATTTGGCACAGGGCGGTAGAGGACCATTAGAGCAATGCGTATATGAAATATGAAGATGATCCATGAAAGAAAACAGAAATTATAAGATATTTACCCGAGCGTTAAAGTTTTTGAAGCACTAAGTATGTGACCTTGACCCTGGGCTTGGTGGGGCAGGACGAACGTGGATTTGGCACAGGGTGGTAGACGACCATTAGAGCAACGCGTATATGAAATATGAAGTTGATCCGTGAATGGAAATAAAAATTATAAGATATTTACCTGAGCGTTAAAGTTTTTGAAGCACCAAGTATGTGACCTTGACCCTGGGATTGGTGGGGCAGGACGAACGTGGATTTGGCACAGGCCGGTAGAGGACCATTAGAGCAATGCGTATATGAAATATGAAGCAGATCGGTCGAAGGATGAAGAAATTATGAGACATTTACCCGAGTGTTAAAGTTTTGTGACGGACGGACGGACGGGAGGACGGGACACACGTTCCTACGAATGAATACTTGTTGGGTTTTTACTGTATAAAAATACCCAACAAGAGTACCCAACACTATCCTAACCCTACCCAATAAGATCCCCGTACGCTTACAAGTACCCATTCGTGTGTGCGGACGGACGGACGGACGGACAAGGGTAACACTAAATGCCCCCTCCACTATCGTGGTGGGGCATAAAAATATTCCAAAGGGTGTTCGAGTTATGCTCTGGATACAAAATCAGAGCATGAAACAACAAAGGGCGATAAGTAAACAAGAATTCCGCGGAATCAGATGCCTCGCCTTGTCCTGCCTTGACCTCGAGCCTGGGCCCGAAAGCAATTTTCACTGGCCCGAACATATTATACAATTATTGACTAGTGAACCATAGAATATCAGATTATATTCTATGGCTCACTAGTCAATAATTGTTTTATTATATGATAATAGTCTGTATATAGCACTTACGACCTTATGCTACTAGACAAAAATTGAAAAAGAATTTGAAAAAAAAAAATGGAAAAAAAGTTTAAAAATTAAAAATAATAATGCTTGCTACAGGAGCCCAGAATTTTTTTTAATAGTCCTATATTTATCTACATATATCTGCACAGGTCCACATAATGCCACAATATTTTCAACACAGTTTACGGAAATGTAATATAATCATTTACCTGTATAAATTACCTGTAAGTGGTCAGTGGTCAGTTGCACATGCTAGCACATGCACATGTGAATAGTCTGTATATAGCACTTACGACCTTATGCTATTAGACAAAAATTGAAAAATAATTTGAAGAAAAAAAATGAAAAAAAAAATTAAAAAAAAAAAAAAAAAATGGAAAAAAAAAGTTTAAAAATAATAATGCTTGCTATTGGAGACCAGATTTTTTTTTAATAGTCCTATATTTATCTACATATATCTGCACAGGTCCACATAATGCCACAATATTTTCAGCACAGTACCCAATGTAGTAATTTACCTGTATAAATTACCTGGTCAGCAGTGGTCAAGCACATGGTTCTCCCAGTTTCTATTGTTCTCTATCTACAGGTAAGGTGTACAGAGCACACTAGAAAAGGTGTACAGAGCGACGAAAACAGGTCTTCATGCATTATTGTCCAGTTTGTAGAGTGCGCAAAACAAAAAAGGGAGATAACTGAAAAATTAGCTACGCAAGAGTTGTCATTCTTGTGCGCGACACACCTCCGGGTCGTGGTCTATGCATGTGTGAAGTTTCATGAAAATATTCCAAAGGGTGGTCGAGTTATGCTCCGGACAGGAAATCAGTGAGCGAAAACAAAAAAAGGGAGATAACTCAAAAATTAGCTATGCAAGAGTTGTCATTCGTATGCACGACACACCTTCGGTTCGTGGTCTAATTCAATGTGTTAGTTTCATAAATATATTCCAAAGGGTGGTCGAGTTATGGTCAATCAGTGCGCGAAACAAAAAAGGGAGATAACTAAAAAATTAGCTATGCAAGAGTTGTCATTCTTGTACGCGACACACCTTCGGGTCGTGGTCTATGCATGTGTGAAGTTTCATGAAAATATTCCAAAGGGTGTTCGAGTTATGCTCCGGACAAGAAGTGTCTGCGGCGGACGCGGACGAGGACACGGCGCGCTGTCAAATCCATAGTATCCCCCGACGGAGTCCGGGGGATACAATTATCGCGGCATAACTTTGCTAAGCACAATAGGGAAATTGTTTTCGAGAGTATTAAATAACAGGCTTACAGATTGGGCAGAAAAATATTATGTATACGTCGAATCCCAGGCAGGATTTAGAAGAAATATGAGCACTATAGATCATATATTTGTACTCCATGACTTAATTTCGCATGTCGTAAACAAGGGATCAAAACTATTTTGCGCTTTCGTTGATTTTTCGAAAGCCTTTGATTATGTAGTACGGGAAAATCTGTGGTATAAGCCGATACAGATAGGAATAAGAGGGAAAATATTTAATGTTATTAAATCGATGTACGCAAATATTAAATCGAGGGTTAAGTTCAATAATTGTCTCAGTGAAGAATTTACGTGTGAATTGGGGGTCCGTCAAGGGGAATATCTCTCCATTTTTATTTGCCATGTATGTAAACGACTTGGAGGATGAATTTTACCTAAAGGGAGTAGAAGGTATTGATACTGGTATGATTTAAACTATTATTACTCCTATATGCCGATGATATCATTATATTTGCCGAGTCCGCTGAAGGTTTACAGCACGGTTTAAATGTATTGGCCGAGTACTGTCAAAAATGGAAGTTAACAGTAAATACAGAGAAAACAAAAATAATGGTTTTACGGAAGGGTGGGGTGTTGCCGAGACAATTACATTTTTCATATCAAAACAAAGAAATTGAAATTATTTCACAATTTTCATACCTTGGAATAGTTTTCTCATCTGGGGGTTCTTTTTCACAGGCACAGAGCACACTATCAGGTCAAGCACGGAAGGCTGTATTCAAGTTAAATAAATGCCTGCACAGTTTTAATGAATTGACGCCAAAACATGTGCTACAGCTATTCGATAAACTAAATATTATATTACCGATTTTAAATTATGGAAGCGAGGTTTGGGGATTTGCACAAGCGAATCAGATCGAGCGTACCCATTTACAATTCTGTAAAATATTACTTAAAATATCAACTCAAAATGATTTTATATATGGAGAACTTGGAAGAACAACATTACATACACTCAGATTATTTAATATAGTTAAGTATTGGCTGAGAATGATGAACATGCCAGAAAGAAAATATGTTAGAGGTATATATAAGATGATGTTAAATGACATGACTGATAGGCCAACTAAAAGTAACTGGGCATCACTAGTCAGAAATCTACTTACACAGTTAGGATTTGGTAATGTGTGGATAGCACAAGGGGTAGGGAATATAAACAACTTTATGCACATTTTCAAACAGAGATTACATGATAATTTTGTCCAAAACTGGATGTCTAGATTAAACGAGTCTACACGAACTGTGTTTTATAGAGTTATTGCTAGATTTGACATCCTCACACAGGTTAGAAATCGAGGCTGGTAGATGGCATAAACCTGTAAGGACTCCAGTTGATAGGAGAACATGTTCAATATGTAGCGTTTTAGAGGACGAATTTCACTTCCTTATTGAATGCCCTTTATATACTGACTTACGTAGCACAAATATTCGTAATTATTATCTAAGAAGACCAAGTATGTATAAAGTCGTCGAGTTGTTTTTATCTGCTAATAGGAGCATTAGTAGAAATCTCGGAATATTTATTACGAAATAGTTTGAAAAACGGTCTGAATTCTTATTGCAGCTGTGAAATACATGAAGATAAATAAAATTACTTCATACATGTATATATAATTATAGCACTATGTCAAGGGTTTGACATCTCCAACCACAAGCGCATAGAGTAATATTTGTTCTTTATAGTACTGTATGTGGCTACAAAATTGACATATAACCCCATTATAATGCCATATTGCTATAAGCGAATACGTTTATGTACCATACCATGTATGGTCACATAACCATATTCTCGAAATAACTTTGTGTCTACTCTCCTACACGGTATACTTAAACCTAGGCTTTATTATTATTTATGCATTTTTAGCTCACCTGAGCGAAGCTCATGTGAGCTATTGTTACCGCAATGTGTCCGTCGTCCGTCGTCGTTGTCCGTGAACATTTTCAAACGTCTTCTCCTCGGTAACCATTGGGCCTATAGTCACCAAACTTCATGGTCATGGTCCTTAGGTAGGGGGATTACAAAATTGTTAAAATTACATCATTACGTAATCCAAGATGGCCGCCGTCTAAAAATAGCACAAATTCTTCAAAAATCTTCTTCTCAAGAACCGCCGACCGGATTTCGACAAAACTTGGTAGGACTGATCGATGAACAATACTCTTTCAAAGTTGTTAAAATGTTGACCCTGGGGTCAAAAATGGGCGTGGCCCGTGGGGTCAAATTGGGGTCAAATTTTTTGACCGAATATGGTCTTGTCATATATCAAATTGAAGGTATCAACGAGGCGATCACTCTGGTGCATTTTTTGTCGAAATCGGATGGTTAGGTCATCCAAGATGGCCGCCGAAAGGTCAAAAGGTCGTTCTTTTATTAGAGATTTCAAAATTCTTCTTCACATGAACTGCTTGGCCCATGGTAGCCAAACTTAAGAGTTATGGTCCATGGGTGAAGCCTTTTCAGATTTGTTAAAATGGAGGTCATCGCTAATCCAAGATGGCCGCCGTCTAAAAATAGCATAAATTCTTAAAAAATCTTCTTCTCATGAACCGCTAGCCGGATTTCGACGAAACTTGCTAGGAATGATCGATGTACAATGCTCTTTCAAATTGTTAAAATGGTGACCCCAGGGTCAAAAATGGGCGTGGCCCGTGGGGTCAAATTGTGGTCAAATTTTATTTTTGACCAAATATGGTCATGTCGTATATCAAATTGAAGCTATCAACGAGGCGATCACTCTGGTGCATTTTTTGTCGAAATCGGATGGTTAGGTCATCCAAGATGGCCGCCGAAAGGTCAAAAGGTTCTTTTATTAGAGATTTCAAAATTCTACTTCACATGAACCGCTTGACCCATGGTAGCCAAACGTAAGAGTTATGGTCCATGGGTGAAGCCTTTTCAGATTTGTTAAAATGGAGGTCATCGCTAATCCAAGATGGCCGCCGTCTAAAAATAGCATAAATTCTTAACAAAATTTCTTCTCATGAACCGCTAGCTGGATTTCGACGAAACTTGGTAGGAATGATCGATGTACAATGCTCTTTCAAAGTTGTTAAAATGGTTACCCCGGGTCAAAAATGGGCGTGGCCCGTGGGGTCAAATTTTATTTTTGACCGAATATGGTCATGTTATATATCAAATCGAATGTATCAATGAGGCGATCACTCTGGTGCATTTTTTGTCGAAATCGGATGGTTATGTCATCCAAGATGGCCGCCGAAAGGTCAAAAGGTTGTTCTTTTATTAGAGATTTCAAAATTCTTCTTCACATGAACCGCTTGGCCCATGGTGGCCAAACTTAAAAGTTATGGTCCATGGGTGAAGCCTTTTCAGATTTGTTAAAATGGAGGTCGTCGCTAATCCAAGATGGCCGCTGTCTAAAATAACACAAATTCTTAAATATTCTTCTCATGAACCGCTGGCCGGATTTCGATGAAACTTGGTAGGAATGATTGATATACAATGCTCTTTCAAATTTGTGAAAATGGTGACTCCAGGGTCAAAAATGGGCGTGGCCCGTGGGGTCAAATTTTATTTTTGACCAAATATGCTAATGTCATATATCAAATTGAAGGTATCGATGAGGCGATTGCTCTGGTGCAATATTTGTCGGAATCGGATGATTATGTCATCCATGATGGCCGCCAAAAGGTCATTTATTCGAGATTTTGAACGTCTTTTTCTCAGAAACCACATGGCCGATGGCCAAACTTCATAGTAAGTTAAGATCCTTGGGTGAAGCATTTTCTGATTTGGTAAAATGAGAGTCATTGCTTAATCCAAGATGACCGCCATCTAAAAATAGCACAATTTTTTTAAAACACATGAACTCAATGTCACATTCTCCTCTGGTATTCATGGAGTCAGGTGAGCGAATTAGGGCCATCATGGCCCTCTTGTATTATACCCCCACAAACAAAGTTTGTTGGGGGTATATAGGAGTCAGCTTGTCTGTCTGTCGGTCGGTCTGTCGGTCTGTTGGAAATTCCCTTCCGCTCTATATCTTCTACACCGATGCATGGATTATCAAATGGCTTGGCACAAATGTTTATCATGATGAGAAGGTGTGTCGCGATCAATAACCACGCACCTACGTCCAAGGTCAAGGTCACAGTTGAAGGTCAAACCTATAGAAATTCCCTTCCGCTCTATATCTTCTACACCGATGCATGGATTATCAAATGGCTTGGCACAAATGTTTCTCATGATGAGAAGGTGTGTCGCGATCACTAACCACGCACCTACGTCCAAGGTCAAGGTCACAGTTGAAGGTCAAAGGTCAAACCTATCGAAATGTCCTTCCGCTCTATATCTTCTACACCGATGCATGGATTATCAAATGGCTTGGCACAAATGTTTCTCATGATGAGAAGGTGTATCGCGATCAATAACCACGCACCTACGTCCAAGGTCAAGGTCACAGTTGAAGGTCAAAGGTCAAACCTATTGAAATTCCCTTCCGCTCTATATCTTCTACACCGATGCATGGATTATCACACTATGCCCAGGGTCAAGGTCACAGACTTGATGCGTTTGAAACCTTAACGCTCGGCTAAATGGCTTATAATAAAAAATGCCTCGTTTTCTTTGGCTGCCAGTGGGGGTATTCGTGTGCCGACAGGCCACAGTTCTGCAAAGCCTTCCGAGTGCATGCTCCGGGGTTTGGCGATTTCGAGCGGACGAAGCTGAGCATAGCTCAGCTTTGGACGGTCGAACTTGTTGATGTCGATCGTGGGAACGGACCGTGTGCTCAGAAAGCTGGATATCACGGTAACTACATGGTATTCACATCGTGGGCCAAAGTATAATGCAAATGCATTATAGTTTGGCACGCATGATGAATATGCATGTATTTACTAGTGAATCAATACATACTTCACCACTGTTTGTCGTCTTGTGATAAATATTTTGTTGTATTATATTGTATGCTCAAGGGCCAGTAGGCCTATTGCTAAATAAACATTACATTACATGTGCATTTCCATTATGAATTTATGGAAGGTGTAAATATTGATTGTTTGATGGGTTTAAAAAAATAGGTGATATCACATGACTGTCTGAATATGCATGCCAGGTGAAGCCTGCTATGGTAAGCAGGTTATTATATACAAATAATATGTTGCTTTTGTACGATTAATAATTACAGGAGAAACATGTAACAATGATGATAAATATGGTTGCAATTGCCCTAAGCTTGTTTAGAAACCAAAAGACGATTCAGCAAAAAAAAAACAATTCGCAACGAAAACCAAAACCGCAAAACAAAATGACAGTCTATGTCCTAATCAGACTGTGCATATGAAGTCCGATTTGGGTCTATGCTGGTCGCACACATTGTAAGGCCCCTTTTCACAAGCCCAATATCTTTATTTCAGTGTAACGCTGGGTGGATTTGGCGTCGACCGGTTTTACCTGGGATTGTGGCGAGAGGGGATCGGTAAACTGTTCAGCTTTGGCGGCCTGGGAGTGTGGACGCTGGTCGACGTGATACTTATAGCCATCGGCTATATCGGCCCATATGACGACTCGCTATATATCTATCCGTGGGACTGACACTGAATTTGATACTCTCGCTCGGCAATATGGGGCCATATATGATGGCTCGCTATATATATATCCATGGGACCGACAGTGAATTTGATACTGTCACAATATTGGGCCATATGATGGCTCAAATAGCTATCCCTGGCACTGATTATTGGATGTTGTGAGGGCCAACAGCCCATTTGTGTGTACGATACATTCGGTACGAGGTGTATAGTCTCCGATGTTTCGCCTTGTTATATATCCACCATCAGATGTGATGTGGCTTGCTATATATCTACCCGTTCGACTCGCATGTATCAGATGTGGTGTGATGCTCTCTCGGCAATGTAGGCGCACTATGGTGCTCATTATATGTGGCACTGACTGCAGAAATGGGGCATACATGTATGTGTAATACAATCCATGCAGATTCTGATCAGCCAGTGCATCTGCACAGTCTGATCATGATCGGCACTGTTCGTAATTATGTCGGGGTGTTTCACCCGTCATGCTTCATATCAGGGTACAGGAGTGTGCTATTTGGTTTGGATCTACATGTACATGGGTAGCAAATCTTATAAGCTACATTTCTCCAATTACAGCCACATTTACGAATGGGAATGTTTACATACCCATGCATTTCTTCTCTAGAACATGTAGAAGTCCAGGGGCCCATTTCACTAAACTTTGTACGTATGATACGACTAAAATGTTTGTAAGTGCAAAATTAGGATTTTAGTCGTACAATTTAAGTTTAGTGAAACGAGCCCAGCGGATTACAGTCAAAACGGCCCCTGGTCAAAACGGCCCGGAGTTGGTCAAAACAGCCCTCTCTCCCCCCCCCCCCCCCCCCCCCATTGGTCAAAACGGACCCCGTCCAAAAAAAAATGGTCAAAACAAGATTTTGATAGTATATAGGTAGCCTGTATAATGTAGTATAATGGTCACTCGCATGATGGTCAATTATTTTTTATTGATTGCTTAGTAGGATTAATCAAATAATCGATGGGTGGGATAGTATTGTGGCTAAAGTGTTTAAACTACTAATTGCTCCTTTTGATGTTTATACTATGTAGTGGAGGGGCACCTTGAAGATTGTAGTGGAGGGGCACCTTGAAGAGAAGTGGCTTAAACACGATTTCTGTTCAACCCAAGAGAGCAAAAGCAACTATGCTAGATTGATACATAAATTCCTGAACATGAATCCGGTGTCGGTCAATCAAATTAGGTGGGACAAGGTCACTTTTGAGGTCATTAAGTGCAAAGAGGTCAAATGAGTTCAAAAACATTTATATCAGTAGATGGACATGTACTTGCATATCACGCTTCAAATATCAGATAAAGTTGTTTAAATTGTTGAATATTCTTCCTTAGGACATACGAGACGCTTCGTTTTTATGGTGGTTCAAACCGGTGTGTATTTTGCGATTTTCAAGATGGCCGCCAGGTATCAACATTTTGTCTTAAATATATTCCGACTTGATTATTATATGGCGTTTGGTACTTACATTATGCGTTTACATACATAGAAATACGTTTTGATAACTTATAAACACCACCGACAAATTCATATACATATAAGATGGCCGCCAACTATTTACACAGATTTGCAGTAAATGTGTGTGGAATAACAAAAATATATAGCTATATTTTCATGCACATTTATTATTAGCCGATCTATTTATAGATCGGCTAATATGTTGGTTATCCATCGAATTCTGAAAAAGTTTGTAGCAACCCTTTTCTCCGCTATTCGGTAATCTACGAACGCGAATTTTTCTGCATCACTTCCAAATTGCATCAACCGATAAAGTTTGCATTTTTGGCAATTATCTCCGTTTAAAACTTTACTTATAGCCAAATAACACAATTTTGAATACTTAATGAGCTGAACGCCTGAAGAGATTTAACCCGGAAGTTATTGTTGTTGAAGTCCATAGTTGGCTCTAATGGCCATATACGCCAACATACGCCGATTATTGGGCTAATTTAAAGCTTTTATTTATTAAACAGAACAAGTTTCAGCCACGTATAATCGCGTTAAAAATGTGGTTTAATTCGGCCTAATTTATTATAATCGACCTCTGCTCAAAATCTCCTTACTAGTAACCCCAGCATTTTCGGGTTTATCCCAGCATCTCGGGTTTATCCCATTGGATCACGTATGCGCGTCATTTGACGCTAGTTAATATTCACAAAATTTTCCACCAATCAAAACGAAGAATTGCCCTTCATAGCCAACTTTGATTTGTTTACGTATCATGCAGGGATGGCAGGGATGCATCCAGCACGCGCGATTGCGGCAATCCCCCTTAATTATTGTCAATGCCGCAAATTATTGATTGTCTTGCGCCCGACATCGCGCAAAAAATCACGGATGGGGCACATTAGGCCAATCTGGGCATGTGCCTGAATACGCAGGAGCTTGCGTCTATTTTTAGATGACACTGTAACCGCTAGATATATATAGCCCTGGTAGCTCCGCCCACTCGCATGCTGCCACAGAATTCGGACAAACACACACACAGTGACTACAACTTTTATGTGCCTGAATACGCAGGAGCTTGCGTCTATTTTTAGATGACACTGTAACCGCTAGATATATATAGCCCTGGTAGCTCCGCCCACTCGCATGCTGCCACAGAATTCGGACAAACACACACACAGTGACTACAACTTTGTGTATTGCGGAGTGTAATTTGTAGATAAATAGAGCATACAGTACAGGTGTTACGCTGGAATATTTCGCAACATAATGGTGACAACAAAACATTGCTGCTATGGCATTGCTGCTATTGGATGGATTTGGGAACGGGTTTCCAAAACCTGCACAAAATCGAGAAAAATGTCAACGCTGGGTACAGAACTGTGGTCGAAAATAGTTTACCATTGACAATGTTACCAGAGACACCTACATATGTTCGATGCACTTTACCCTGATTTGATCGGCTAATAACATCATGCTCTGCATGACTTTTCATATTTCAGTTATTTGCCTTTTTTTGTTATTATTGAATGTGTTCTTTGCAAAAATGAAGGAGTCCATCTAATATACTTATTATTTGACCATGTTGGAATATTCAAGATGGCCGCTAAGTATCGATTAAGCTCTTAGGCGCTGTTGATCGACAAAGTAGTATAGAAATGAAACATATTTTAAAAGTGCGAGGCTTGTGTTCCAAACTGTACCGAATTATCTGTTGCCGCAAACAAACGTAAATCAAAGATGACCGCCAACATGGATACAATTCTGACACATCTATATTAAAGGCCCTGAACGGCTCAGTATTACAATTTTCCGATTTTTTCAAACACAAAAACATGTTTAGCAACTGATTTAGTAGACAAAACTAACATATACTGCCTAATAGATACATCTCAAATCTTGAGATTTACATCTTAATCGCAATGTGAAGACAACAAAAACTTGTTTTGTGTACCACTCGGTGCAAAATGTCAATATTGACAATTTCATTTCCGTAACCCAACGGCTTCGGCTCGGAAGCGAGTCGATAAACTCCGGCTATCGGAATTCATCGGCCGCGAATCGGGGAATTGAGGAGTTGACCCGAGCGTCTATCGGAAAATCGATTGGGCTTTGAAACACGCACCTGCTGTTTGTTTATCAACAAATATTGATATGTTCATCGACTACAAACTCATTTTTGTACCAAAATGAATGCAAACAATTTCAAAACAATTTCAAAGTGTGTGTAAATAGAAACCTGTTGGATTTATGTGTGGGAAAATCCAATAGGCCAAATTTGGCAACTTCAGCCGTATAGGGGCTTTAAGTGCGGTCGGACGCCCCCCTCCAACCTCCCTCGTCGTGCCTTGATGTCCACTCTTTCATGCACTAAAGTAAGAATTATTGTCAATACGTAGTCATTTTATAATATTGATGCAAGCAGGAGAGTCGTATTACATGTATGTGCTCAGTTTTTGCCGAGAATATTAGAGGTGGGTATCGCCGGCAAAAACGTATCGCGATACGTATCGTGATAGTCGGGACGTATCACGGGTACATGGACATAACGGACCCTGGACATAACGGACCCTGGACATAACGGACCCGGACCCGATTCCTGGACATAACGGACCCGATTCATGGACATAACGGACCCCGTGTGGACATAACGGACCCTGTATCAAATTTGTTAAAAACATACTATTTAAATATTTTTTTGGGTTACATGTGGGTTACATGTGAATTGATTGATAGTTTGGAAAGTGAAACTTGGGAAATGTAATATACAAATCGGGAAATAAGTGATGATTTTATAATGTAATAATAAATAAACAAGGCACATACATTCAATCAGATCCATACAATATGATCATAATATGATCAAACATACATTTTATTTCAATGTATATTATTGTTTCCTTATAAGTATAAGTTGATCAATTCTTGTTCACATTTATTTTCCTTACCTGTAGACCATTTTCCTGGACCTTCCTCCACAACGCCTGGCCAAAGTGGAAAGCGCAGCCACGAATGTCCGGGTTGTCGAATACGCATCTCAACGCCTGCCATACGCCCGCCTCAAAGTCGGCAACGAATGTAGTCACGTTGTTAGAAGGTAGTAACTCCAAGACAGCCTGGAACACCTGCAATGGATCACAAATATAGGAAATGGGACCAATGAGTGACATACACACATACAATGTATACAAATTCATATATTTTTAAGTAGATTGATTGATTGGTGCAAATACACAGAATTATTGAAATGATTGTGTAAATACCTTTTTGTAGTCTCGTTTACTCTTGCGGACATCAGTATGAATACCAGGGGGAGTTGTTTCATGTTGTCACCTGACTTGACGAATGAGTGGATCGAGAGTTGCTGATAGAAGGGGCTCTTGACAACCTTGAACGTTCCGTCGATATACCATGTCTTCGACTTCGCCAAAAGCGCAAGCTGGGTATCTGTGGCGAAGATAATGTGCCGTCGATCACGCACGTGCACGTCCTTGCGGAAGAATCGTTCAGGAATGTTCTCGTCCAGGAAATCCTCGTTTAACTGGAACATAACCGAAATCATAATAATTTATTAACAACAGCTACCACGATCAATTAAGGTCAAGTAAATTGTGATACGAGAATGACGAGTTATGAAATTATCACGGAATTACGGAGATGCGATAAGGGTGGTTTTCTCAGACGCTGGCTCATATAGATTATATGCGACGATTATATTCTTAAAATACCTCAAACGTCAAGTCAGCGGGATCAGCTGGACGGTTTTTCTGGCGCACTCTGTTGCACATCTTGATGAGTCCATCTTGACTGGGACGGGCAGCCTCTGGTTGGTCGACGTTGCCGTCCTTGCTGACGACATTTCGTATCAGTGTCTGCGCGGATTCGAAGAGGTCTGTGCGACCAGCATCTTTTACCTGAAAATAATAAATGTATGATCTTCAACAACGAACACATATACATTGTACATTACAATATTTAAAACATATATCCATATGATCACTGTTCACGACTATATTTCAGTATAGTATATAACATCACACAATAATAATATACCTCAGACGGCGTACAAGGTCATTAGAGCCAGTGTGGTCGTTAAATGTAAGCATCAATCAATATACCTCAGTTCTCAGCTGCACCGAAGTCAGCAGTCCCGGTTTGGACTCGTGGTTGTGGTCCTGGTCAGGCTGTTGAAACATATCGCCAGACTGTTTCACGACCACGGGACATCCCGAAGATTTTCCCCGTACGCTGCATCTCCAATAGACGGTACCATTGACGAGAGTACGTTTGTACACATACGCGTACCCATCACTAGATACAAGTTTTCGTTTCCCCTTGCCCGATCCCTTCTCTACGACATGAAATGTGGCCTCAGACTCTGCGGTCCCAACATCGTCAGCGTGCACCGTCTCGTCAGCGATCGATCTGTATATATATATATATAATGATATAACATAATACAAACGTTTTCCTGTTATAACATATGCTAGAACGAGCGGTAAGTGAAGCATTATTTATCATTTAACACTACAATAATTAAACACATTTAGGGTACAACTCACGTTTCAGGATCTTCTGGCTGTAGCGATCGACGAGGGCGAGATATGTCGAACATCGACGACTGGTCACCTGATGCCTCGTTGACAGTGACGTCGTGGTTTGTTCTGAAATGTATAATATTGGCATTGTAATGATAGTTACTAAATGTTTAATAATCGCAGAAATGGCAGACATTGACTATGAGTCTATGACACGTTTGTTTTTTTGGCATAATGACAGTTATACTCACAGTTCATTATCGGGAACTCGGGGCGAAAGTGGGCGTGGCCGATCAGATGTGGACGATGCGTCGTTCTCGTCGTTCTCGTCGTCTTCATCAGGGACTAGGGGCGGTAATGGTTGTGGCACAATGAAGTCGTCAAAGTCATCGTTGTCATGTCTGAAATATACAAGCTATTATGAACAGGAGCTAAAGTACAACAACTTAAAAAATTTCAATCATGAAAATAAAGATACACAATCAACATGATCAATCAACACAATCAACCCTATTATCTCATGGCGACCACCCACTTACCTCAACGTGATCTCTTCAAATGTAATGTTGTCAACATTGGATAGTCTGGTACTTTCCAAGTTGGGCTGGTGTCGTGGTACAACCAGAACCGAATGCGGTCGACGTACTCTCGCAGTGCTCACAAAACGAATGTGAGTGTAATGAGCCCCTTCTTCAGTCGTTGTACTTGTAATCAGTTATACCTGTAACATACGTTAATAGCTAAACATACATATACAATTACAATTTTGTAAGTACGATCGATAATGTTCATTTTTTAATGAAATTGTCGGGTCTGGTTACTCTGGTAATTATAAATATAATATTGTAAACATGTTTACTTGTTTCGAAAATACGTTTTACAAACCTGTGTACCACAGCGTCGGTGTTGCCAGTTACCACATTGGTCACAGTCAATAGCTTGGTGCCGAGATTTTACGACCTTGTCGCAGACTATGCACGGAGAATCCGACATGACGTCTCGAGTGTACAAGATGTGTTGTATGTTTCATTACTAATAAGGAATGGTATTTATGCAGAAATTGAGACTACTCGTTTTGGCACTGATTGGTGAGAAGTGAGAAGTGAGCACCCGATAAATGGATTAATTGAATTATGATTACTTAATTCTTTAATTGATTGAGCCGCAGTTCGTTTAATTGGTTTATTGATCAGTACCGCGATCGATTAGTTTATTGATCACTGCCGCAAATGATTAGCCTAATGATCACTAGCGTGATTCATTAATTGATTCTTTTTAAAGTGGTTAGTTAGCCACTTACATGTATCACGTTGTATTTCGATTAATATGTGGAATACCCAACTTGTCATTCTATATGTTTGTGCATTTTATCTGGAACGATTCTAAAGAACTCCCAAATTGACATTCAACAGTCAAATAACCATTTTATGATGTTAGGCTTTCGCGATACGATCCTATTGCACTCCCAACTTGTCATTCTATATGTGTGCATTTTATCTGACGAATTCTAAAGAACTCCCAACTTGTCATTCAACAGTCAAATGGCCATTTTATGATTTTATGCGTTATTACTGTTTCTGTTCAAATTGAAGTAATTTTATTAAATAAATGTTGTTATTCATTTTTGAAAAGTTAACTGGTTTTCTATAAGTAACGTAATTAAACTGAAATTCAGATTGGAATGTGTCAAATACAGTCCACTGCCAATATCCGACCATAACCGCATGGGGTTTATTAGCCCCGGAAACCACAGCGATAGTGTGAATGCCAACTACATTCAGTCTGACCTAATTAGATAAGATAAGACCTAAGATATACAGGTAAATTTTAGTTTCAAAATAACAAAATTTTGCCAACAATTACCGTTTTCAGAGAGTTTAAAACATACAAAATCACTACAAATAATTATTTGTTATAAGTTTTACACGAAAAATAAATAAAAAAGTGCTTTAATGATAGATTTTATACGGGGTCCGTTATGTCCACACGGGGTCCGTTATGTCCAGGAATAGGGTCCGTTATGTCCATGAATCGGGTCCGTTTCGTCCAAAATCGGGTCCGTTATGTCCGGGTCCGTTATGTCCAGGGTCCGTTATGACCATAATTCGTATCACGATAGTATCACGGATTACTCTGATAACTGCTTTTGTACTGTGCAGCCAAAGTTGTGTACCATACATAGGTGTTGTCTAGCCAAAGTTGTGTACCTTACATAGGTGTTGTGTGGTGTTTAACACTTTATACTTAGTTGTATGCATGTTCTACTCGTTTTTCTTTAATACAAAATAGATCAATTAGTTATATTGCATAATTAATTGGCCTCCAGACAGTTTTCAAATAATAAACAAAATGCCCGTGGACAGAAAGAGGTGGGGCTGTGGTGGGGGGTGGAGGGCGCTTGAGTAGGGAGGATGGAAAGTCCAGTGTCTCAAAAAAAAGATCGCTAAATACACAATACTAAATAATAATGATGCAGCTCAATTTGATTGATAATAACATTGTGATTTGGAGTTGAATTTTTATTATTATTTTTATTGAATTGTTGAATATATATTCAAAATGAATCTACAAGGACCCACAAACACACAGAGGCATCATTAAGCAACAATTGTGCACTTTAATTTTACACCAAAAACGGCCAGTTCTACTGTAACGCTGCCTTTTTCGATGTGGAAGTGAAAATAAATGGTCGCGAAAACCCATGAAACGGCTCGTGTTCCGAACTTTCGGTTTGATATGTCGAATCCAGAGGTTCCTATAAAAATCACTTCAAATATTTACCTCTTTCTAGCACCAAAAACACGATCATTGAAAATGTGTTAATAATTACAATGTAGCTATCTGCAACTATCGATAGTTGGCAGTGTATTGCGATACATGTACCGTGAAGATATGTACCTCGATATATCGATGCATCGATACTATCGGTCCACCTCTAGAGAATATATAAAATGGTATTTCAGACCATCTGGATTTCACAATTGTCTGGGAGAGCATGGCCCCGTAACCCCATAGCTGCCTCGGGCCATTCAAGCCATGAAAAGACTCATTGCTTCATAAATGTCTGCTGACGGGTCTGTTGCATACATCGAAACCACCATGAGATACCGGTACATTCCATGCGGATGCGGCTATTGTGTCATTTTCCATATAACGAAGCTTACTATCTATGAATCAAAGTACTGAAAGTACTGAACATAGGGTACTACAAGATTAAACTAGATTGATTGATTTATTGTTGGTGTTGCAGTTTCATTAACCCTTAAAGGTACATGCCCACTCAGTAGGTACAAAATGTTCTTTACATCAGAGACATCATCTGAGACATTTCCTGGCAAAATAAACATTCATGCGCCATTATCCCACGTAGTGATTGTCATTATTATACATGTTATATCAGACGTAAATGTACACACTGATATCAGGGGCGATAACCGTGTTTGCTTAAAATGTTAACGGACACTACTATTTAATCTCTGTATTAATTTATGATGTGCAATGATCATACTTTAAAATCTGTCGAAAATATTATTTTTTCAGGTGACGCATTTCTTTAGTATAAATAATTAAAAAATGTCATGCCTCCATTTGCATATGAAAATAGCCTGATACCACCGCCACTATCAGTAAAATAAATATTACTAAATGATTATATATGTACACTGTATAGCGGGCACTTGTAACGTTTAGAAACTTGTTAGATTTTTTTTTGTCGTATTTCAGTACTTGCATTAATATGGGTATTAATATAAGCTGGTTGTGTTATACTGTCATTAATGTGTTTCCCTCCCTGACTGTAAGTTATCACCTTAAATACTGACTTATTGACCCCCTTCCCTGAACGTAGAATTGACACTCATGTTGGCGTGTATTGGCCACCATAGACAAATGTCAATCGGGCCATATTCAGGAATGTCACTAAAATCCACTGTAAATCCATCGATAGAGAGAGAGAATGAAGATTAAACATCAGTTAGACCTACACGTGCGAGTTTTGTTTCGCACAGGTGTCGGGTGAGTTTAAAAATAGGCTGTCGGAATGTCAAACTTGATGTAGTTTGTGTGTTAAACGCGTCGCTTGTTTCGTGAGAGTATTCGAGGGGAGTTAACTCTGTTACTAAATTTAGCGATGACCGCACGATTTGTGCTGCAAATGGGGGCAAATCACGTGCAACAAAATAATTCGATGTATTTTCGTACGTAGAACATCCGTTGTTGATATTGTGCAGTGCAAGTAGTTTTTTCATAATATTATTTTCAATTAGCGGTTGCGTATGCCAGTTAAACGTTGAGTAACACAATGCATTTTGTTGTTATGGTTATTCCAAAATATCACTACGGACGTGCCCATCGAGGGGGGTCTGGGGCGTGGCTAACTGTCCAACGCGATTCCATTGGCTGTTTTATATGCAGATATTCTCAGTTGTCAATCACGGCGGTCCGCACCACGGGGGGTCGTGGGCGGAGCCAAATGATCCCGCTCGATCGCAATACATACGGATACACATGTACCCTATGTAAAAACGATAATGAATTTATTAATGCGGTACACGAAACGGTAGGCACAGCGATTGACATATCAAAGGGAAGTTGATTAATTCTGAACTTGACTGGCTACGTAACAACTACCATTATTCACTAATATCAAGAAGTCCTATACAGGTAGGCATGTACTATGTGCATAGGAAGGATGTAACGAGTCAGTAGTTGTGAGTCACATAAGTTATAATGGATATTAAACTATAATTCGATCGAGATCAATATGTTGTGAATTCACGATGGAACGTACGTGGAGGTCATTCATGAGATTGTTTGGTACATAGAAAGAATAAAAGTCATACAAATGTAGTATGCGGTCATAATACAATCTACATGTATCACAATTATGAAGGGAATTGTTTCTGTGGAATACCATACTGTCAAGGTCAGGAATGATCGAGACAAATTGTCTCCCCCAATTATCATATGAACCAAGTATACTTCAATTGTTATGACGTTATGGCCAATATAGCTTGATCTGACGAACGAAAAGTGGTAACAATGCAGTTGAAGTGTAAGGGATAGGCCAGAGTAGATAAGTACACGTAGTCACTTAATCACTTATAATGTACACTATATTACATGGGGAACACACAGGAATACATGATACATTGATATGCGAACATCACTGTACTGTGCATAACACTATTCAATTACTACAAGGTTGTAAGCCAATCGACTGTTATACTTTAACGCAACTTAAAAGCTATAGACGAATAAACTCGGTATGTGGTATCTCAATGGTCCCGTAGTGGACAATAGTATGAATGCACAAGTACTTTGATGATCGCTAATCAAAGTGAAATAACATACAAGTATAAGATGGCATAACGAACATTGGAGGACAAAATGACAATCATCTGAGCTACCCCAGTGCTGGCGTATCTCAATAGATAGTGTAACCTCTGAGTATCAAGGTCCCAAGGTCTGCCTCACACGCAATATGAGGTATAGTCAACAATATGGCTATAATCCAACTTCAAGTGGATTAATCCATAAACAATATATGTAGTCTTACTACAATCCTTTAGCCATGATATGCCATGATAGGAGTATTACCATACACTATCAAAGTATACATATGTATTGCCTATGCAATATATTTCCAAAGTATGAATGTCAAAGTCAAAGCCGGAGGAATGTGGTTACATCACATGATAGTCAATAACGATAATGTTCCGGAAGCTGGTTACCGGAAGTAAAGTTCCACAGGTAGCATTATCTCCGGAAATGGTGGACCAGATGTAAAGTTCCTACGGTATCACTCGACTGTAGCAACCCGGATGTGGTAGACCGGATGTTAAAGTATCCATGGTGAATCAATGGGGTTGTAATACCGGAAGTGGTAGACCGGATGTGAAGTTCCGATATAATACAAAATGGCGATTATCACGTTGGCTAAGACGCCGGGAAAAGTTTCACTTAGGTGACATTCAACTCGGTGGTAGTATAATGATATGATATGTGTGTATGGCGTTTCACTTCACTAAACTATGGCTGTGACTGTCTGCTGAACGCGAGGTAGCTATCACACACTGCTCTATACAGGCCTGTACCCGGAGCTGCTACACACACTGCGCCAGACAGACGTACGGACACTCGGACGACCCGATACTCTGCACTGACTGGGGTCTGCCCTCAAACGAGTGGACCAAAACGTCCAATGTGGCTCGCTGGAGCGTTCTCAAGAGGCTACAAAAATGAAATGAATCTCCAATTACTGGACGAATACGCACAGACAGACAGACAGGATGCACAACAGACTAAAACGGGAATCGAACAACGGCAAATCACAGCTGAAATAAATGTTCTAGGTACATACCAAAATCCTCCGTGTCACTGGTGAATACAGTACTAGTCTTCTGTAACCAGAAAATATGTGTCCCCCCGCCCAACACATAGCGAGACATCGCTTATATACGCACCAGATGAAACCATGCACGAATAATGGATATGCCTACCCCTCGTAACGACATCTCACATAAATACTACAAAACCATGGCTTTTGCCATGTCACCCGTGGGTTATATTTGGCATAAATATATGTTCCCACGCCTTAAATTCAACCAAACCAGTGTACAGCCCTCGTGGAATAAATACCATCCAACATGGTATACCCCACACTACCATAAATCTGCACACTATAGACCCAGATCTCATAATCCGAAATCTACTCGACTGGTCTCGACAATGCGAAGGTCGCTTCTTGGCCCCGCCAAACCCCTCCATAACGGTCCTACGGCTATACACTCAAATGAGAGTGTAGCACATACTAAACTCAAATATCGTGTCATTTACGGAAATATCACGACACAAAACATCACCATTATGGGATCTGATATATCCGTGTTGGCCAGTACCAGGCTATGATGAAATCACTAACCCGTAGCATACATAACAGGGCAGACCATGGTATGGTCTGCGCATATACTGGCTTCACCTACAGAAGGTCCCTTATATGGTGAACAACTGACACGCGGACAAACTCGGCTGGCACGGACAGTGGACATCCGTAATACTAAAAGGTATCTTTTCCCTAACGACAAACCAGCACACGCAGTCAACGAGTTCTCTACCACACACATGCATAGTCTGTGGCAAATATGGCGTGACATCAGTAAAACATTGCTCATAAAATAGACGTATATTTAAATCCACAAATAGGACACGCATAAACGTATCTCCACCAATACAACATAAGCCCCCTTATTACACGCACATTGTACATGGCAAATGTACATGCTAAATCACAGGTGTGTACAAATCACAGGTGTGTGAAACCACATATATGTGGAATCACAGGGATGTGAAACCAATAATACGCACAACAATACAACACAGTACCACACACCACAAACATACAATTATACGGATTCCAGAATGTACAAGAATGCACGTGTCACGCGACATATCTCCCCCCTAAATAAAAAGTGTTTACACTTTCGTGCATAATCGCGAGACACGTTGGCACAGCTGAATCTACCCAGATATCCTGCTCAGGTAGCCTGCCCACTTTATCTCATGTTTCCCTATATGGGTGTGTCCCGGTGCGTCCCTCAGGACATGGGTGAATTCCAGTTAGATCTTTCTGACTTGGGTCTTTTGTTTCTTGCCTAAATCAGGCGACAGGTCAACTTTGCTCTCCGTATCGGACTCTAATCCCCTGGGACATAACATGTTTTCTTCGGCACTCCACCCACTTGGACTAGGATCCCCCTCTACTGTGTCTTCTATCACGGCCGCATTTATTACAGTGAGTATTCCCTTCCCCGGGTGCTCAGGCCTAGTCTCGTACATGTTTGCATGAAAGGTTTTCAACTTCCCTCCCATGTCAACTCTATAGTCCCACTCATTAACTACCTCTGTTATGGGGTATGGTCCCTTCCACCTAAGAAGCAATTTGTTGTTGTCTGTCGGTAGTAATACAAGTACCTGATCTGCCACTGCATACTGCCTACTACGAGTCTTACGGTTGTAGTACTTTGCGTACTTTTTGGACGCACTCTTCAAGTTCTCATGCGCGATTTCACATGTTTTCTCGAGCCGTTCGCGCAAGTCGAGGACGTACTGATACGTCGTTTTGACGTTGTCCTCTATGTCCTTCTCGGACCACAGATCTCTTAGTATGCTCATCGGACCTCGAACGGTCCTTCCGTACAATAGTTCAAACGGTGAGAAAGCCAAACTTTCTTGAGGCACTTCGCGATACGCGAATAAGAGCGCGTTAATGTATTTGTCCCAATCTTTGGGACGTTCGCTTGCCATTCTACGAAGCATTTGCTTTAACGTACCATTGAACCGTTCCACGAGACCGTTACACTGTGGGTGGTACGGTGTCGTGGTTAATTGTCTCAGCGATAACAATCTACTAACTTCCTCCATGACTGCCGACGTAAATTGACTACCCCGATCGGTGAGCATCTCCTCGGGGATACCCAGTCTACTGAACATATCCACGAGAGCTTCCGCGACTCGTTCGGCCTCGATGCCTGGTAGTGGTACCGCCTCTGGGTACCTAGTTGCATAATCAACTAACGTTAGTATGTAACGATTCTTCCGATCGGTAGCTGGAAAAATTGGCCCTACAATGCCAACTGCGACTCGTTTGAACGGAGTGTCTATCAACGGCATAGTTCCTAACGGAACCTTGGTGATGTGTCCCTTTGACACAGTCTTTTGACATATGTCACAAGACCTACAAAACCGTGAATGTCACTGCCCACGCCTGGCCAATAAAATTCTGATAACACTCGATCAGTTGTCTTCTTAACCCCTAAATGGCCCGCCATGATTGATTCATGTGCCACTTTCATCACGGTAGTCCTAAGTGTTTTTGGGACTACCAGCTGATGTACATCCTACCTGACCCTATCGATTCGAAATTACGATACAACAAGTCTTTTCGGTATGCGAATTTCGATTTGTTTCCGTCTTACTTGACCGCTACCGTTCCGTCTTTTGCATTATTTCGAACTGACGTCAATGTGACGTCATGTGCCTGCGCCTCTTTGAATTCATCGCGTGATACGTTAGCGATTGCGGTAGGGACTTTGAGGGTCTTATATGATTCG
Source organism: Conchocele bisecta (assembly GCA_029237695.1). Classification (NCBI taxonomy): domain Eukaryota; kingdom Metazoa; phylum Mollusca; class Bivalvia; order Lucinida; family Thyasiridae; genus Conchocele; species Conchocele bisecta. The sequence goes on along the minus strand of CM055276.1, from coordinate 15,570,127 downwards.
TCTGGGCTGTCGTTTGTGACCTAGTTTCAACTGCGCACGATTTTGCGCTCTCTAAAATCGGATATCACCGGTAACTCTGACCCGTCTACATTACCTATGGTAACATCATACATTGTATCTGTCATGCAAAGGGCTTCTACCGGACCCCTTTGAAAAAAGGTGTATCTAGATCTACCCGGGCGGTAGGAATTCACTCATTTTGCTCCTATTTACCAGCATGCATGTTGAAACTTTGCTTAAAAACTGATCTGGTTGTACTAAGCTTTTCCCTGACGACCACCCCGGTACACCCAGTATCTCGCATTACTGTGACCTTTTTCCCATTTAATGTGCCCTCTGCTACGGGTAGCCTATCCATACCAAAATGTACATCCGTTAATCAACTCCGGCTGTATCTCGTACCTGAACATACAATAGTGGTGTCGGTATCAACCACACAGAAATTTCCTTGGTTTTCCCCTGGTTGTTTCGTGTTTTGCCATCTACCTCTACCTCTGCCTCTAGTGTGCCTTCCACTTCTACCTCTATTTCTAACTCTGTACCGACCTCTCTGTTCTTTATCTGCAAAACTTACATGTTTCTCTTCCTCGACTGCTGCTGCTTTGTAAGCTGAGGACCGGTCACGTTTAGGACAATCGTAGGACATGTGACCTTCTTTGCCACAATGGTAACATGTCCCGCGATGCCTATCGTAGCCGTTCCTTCTGGTACTTCTGTCATAACTGCCTCTACTCGGGCTTCTATCATAACTACCCCTACTTGGGCTTCTATTGTGGTCTCTATTCTGATATCTGTCCCTATCTCGACTCCTATCTCTGGATCGATTATCCGCACTACTTACCTTGCGCCTCTGGTGATCTACGGACCTGTACTCAGTTCTGTTGCTAGTACTGTTCCTCTGAACTGCATACTTGCTACCTCCTCTAGCTTCTGCAAAGTAATCTGCCTGAACCGCCATCTGATCTATCGAGTCAAATGTTTTCTCTTTGAGAAATAAGTAGAGCTCACGACTGCATATACTTAACATCTGATCTCTGATCATGTAGTCTAGTACTCCTTCATATGTTCTATTCACCTTACCTAACTCAAACCATCTATCTAAATAGTTCTTTGACCGACTGACATATTGCACAAATGATTCACTGTGATCAGGTTTGGTGTTTTTGAACATGCGTCTGAACCCATCTTCCGTTAGATCAAAACATTTCAACAATGCGGATTTCAACTTATCATAGTCAAGAGCATCATCAATAGGTAGTCTAGAATATACATCTAATGCCTTGCCCATCAATAACGCACTCAAGTGTAGTGACCACTTATCTCTCCCCCACCTTTGAATTGCTGCGTACCTCTCAAATCTAGCTAAGTAGCTATCCATGTTGTCATTATTCTGATCAAAATGTGGCAGCTTCGGACCGACTGCTCTGCCATTGTCCCTATCATGTCTATCTTCATCTACTATTCCACCCCTTTCTACTTTTGCCATTTCTACCTGCTGCTTAGTGTCTAATTCTCGCAATTTAAATTCTAGAGCTAACTGTGCTTCATTGGCATCTAATCTATCTTTCCTCATCTGTCGCTCAACCTCTTTAGCTAACTGCTCAGCATCTAACCTATCCTTCTCAGCCTGTCGCTCAACCTCCTTAGCTAACTGCGCAGCATCTAACCTATCTTTCTCAGCCTGTCTAGCCTCTAGTCTTTCCTGTCTTTCTCTCTCCTGCTTTTCCTTTACAAAGGCCCTTAACTCTGAATCTGCTAGCCCTAAGCTTTTGCCTATGTCCATTAGCTCCTTAATGGACGACATTCTCACTCTCAACTCAACTCCAGATTATCGATTTACACGCTTTACCCGACGGTACACAAGGTCTCTAGCACTCAAATCACTTGGTGATTTGTGCGAGTCTCTTGCTTCACGTCTACAAGGTTAAGGTAATCAATCCGGTCTCTACTCCTAACGACGGTATACGTTTCTCAATTCGGGTAAGTCAATCCGGTATATGTATAGTCTAATGTAATGGTATATTTACAATTCCCCCACTATGGTACTGGACACAAATATTGGGGACTGGTTATAGACACCTGGCAGGATATAGTATTGTTCATACACAATATAATAGTGGTAGTAATCTCGCCTCAGATATTTACAGAATTTTTTTATATGTCCCATATATGGGAAAGTTATTGGGGACATATATGTAACATATATGGCACATACAACTTCCTACTATATGGGACATATGGCAAATGTTGGGATTTTGTATGCAAATGAGATGTATGTATATGGGACTTATATGTCTGGCACATATAACTATAACTTTATGGCAGTTATATGTCTGGCACATATAACTATAACCTTATGGCAGTTATATGGCAGTTATATGTCTGGCACATATAACTATAACCTTATGGCAGTTATATGGCAGTTATATGTCTGGTACATATAACTATAACTCAGGTAAGTATATTCAACGTCAGAACTTGGCTGCATGCTAGACTGATAAAAAAGGATTCATTGATTGAATGTGGCTTTATGTCTTGGCCAGACGGATTGATTGAGTATTGGTGTCTAACGGCCTATCAACAGCTAAGGTCAGTTAAGGCCGGGTATAGAATATTTGGGTTTGGTAGAAGAACAGTAGCATGCTGAGCTACATACACCTGGCGCCATTCAGCCTGTCCATAATGTCCCAGAGAAATTCCCAAAATCTGAACTCAATATTAACAGAAAATATATATTCAGCCCTAAAGTCAGAATATCCTCATTACCGACAGGGTGCCAGGTCCTTGCCACACCAGTCACTTAGCTCCAATCTTATTTCTTAATGTGGCATAACATGATTTAGCTCTCAAGTATCGAAAAGTCAAATTGTACAGGAGGGCCAAACCATGCAAATCGGCATTCTGGTAAGGACGAACCCCGATCGTTAGATTACCCTTCGCATGCAGACACCTAGCTACAGCGCACTTTATATCCTGAAGGTGTAGCCTTCCTGTATGGTCATATGCGGGAAACATTAATTTAACGTCAGTGCAACAACATTATGTACGGTTTTCTGAAATGTATTCATATATCAAAATATATATAAACAAATCGAACGCTTTCTTTATTCTTTGGAGAACCTGAAACACAGAGCACATTTGCAATTCTTACAGCTACACAAATAGTATGAATTAAAGTTCGTGGAACAGACCATTATGCGAGAAACAATATAAATCTTTGATATGACTGGACAAAAGTTAATTTTCGATACTAGCACAGCGAGTGCTTTCATTAACAGGAATTGGACTTAAATTGGTACATTTCCTAAAAGTTATATTAAAAGTTAATATTAAAAAAGGGTTCCTTAAAATCAGTTTTGTTTGTTTGTTTGTTTGTTTAGTGGTGTTTAACGGCCTATCAACAGCTAAGGTCATGTAAGGCCGGGCAAACCGGTTCGATCCCGTTTTAACCTGCTGCATTGGGGGGAAATCCCAAAATCAGAACGGAATATTTACATCGAGATACAACATATTCAACCCTGAAATTAGAATAACCTGACCTGGTGCCAGGTCCATACCGCACCAAAGTCAATTGGCCCCTTCCCCTATTTAAAAGTAATACCGGTAGGATTACTCTTATAAGGGGTATAACCAGATTCAACTGTCACATACAAAATGCGAAAGACGTATGTGAGGGCCAAACCAGGTCAGTCGGGATTCCGGTAAGGATGAACCCCGATCATTAAATTACCCATCGCATGCTCCCACCTGCCACCCACCCTTAAAATCAGTATTATTAATGATGGTGCTGCCAACATCTCGTACACAACAGACGAAATAACACAGCAACCCATTAGTCCAAGATCAGAAAATCAGTTTTAGTACAATTACATGTGCAAGTTTATGTAAGGAATGTATAAACTTCAATATTACATGCTACCCAGCGAGTTAACATTCATCATTTACGAGCAAGCAAGAAATTATTTCCACCTAGACTCAATGTCACATTTTGATATCATATCATATTTATTTCACATGACATCTGCAAATGTGGCGGCGTACTCGTGCTCCTCGATAATGTCGTTCTCCGATTAATTTCTCGGGTAAATATTTGTAAATCTTAATTAAAGTCTATTCTTGTATTTTTCACTGACTGGTAATTACCCATTTGGTTCCTGTCTTGCCTGCTCTCGGCACACTTGCAGTTCATGGACTACACCACACCCGCTCCGTTGTTTTGGGAAATTTTTGTTGGGCCGATTCTGGAAGAAGATTAGAACAATGGTCAAGGATTGGGGAGATACATGTATTGGGTACGCAATTAAAAAGCAGACTTTAACACAAATTTCAGAGTAATTTGACCTTCGGCATGGGGTCTGCATGGGTGGGCTATATAGAATGAAAATATGGATGGTGATAAAGAAGTATTGATATTGGGTACCGGTAGTTAAACACTTGTATCTTAAGTAATTTAACATTGCATGACCTTGGGCATGGTAGCCACATGGCTGGGCTATTGGATGAAAATATGGATGATGGGGTATGTGAAGTTTCAAGTCAATCAAGACTTCGGGTTGTGGAGATATTCACCCAGATTTTACAAAAAAACTCATAACGCACATTTCTAACCAATTTGGGCATGCGATCTGCATTGATGGGCTATAGAATTAAAATATGGATGATGATAATAAGGTATGTGAAGTTTCAAGTTTGTCAGACTTAGGGTTGTGGAGATATTTGGTACATGAAATATATATACTTACACAAATGCTGGACGCACGTCAAAAACACGCAGGGCGTTGACATTCATACTTTGCTATATTGTTATTGAGAGACAGTTCTACAGTATGACACAAAAATATTACAATAAACTTACCTTATAAAGTGTGTATTATCAAAATTCTTCGGACACTCCCCACAAAGTAGAAAGTAAACAAAGAATGCTGCGAACGCACATTTGGAAAGACCACTCATGCAGTCATAACTCGTATGCAATATGCAGTGTAATGAAATGTAATTAAGAGCTATGTACTCCTCATGCTCATAACTAACATGTATTAACTTCAATATTGGAAATCCAATATCACAGTTGTTTAATGGATCCAGTCGGTTATTTGTTAATTTTTTCATAATTATTTGGAAATCCTTACCTTATTGATTTAAACGACAACAATAAGTCTCAATCATTTCTAGAAGTTTAGTTTATGTGTTTATGAAATCTCTTACTGTTGTTTTGATTATAGTTTATGAAATCTCTTACTGTTGTTTTGATTATAATTTACATAAGAAATTACTTTTTAAATCAAAATAATTGATCCTTTGTTTTAAAAAAAGCGGTTGTTGTTGTTGGTCTGTAATTCAGGCGCTTATTTTTGGCCTCCATCTCTCTACAGACGCAACCCATATGTGCATGCATACTCGTCCATTTGTCTGTCAGTCTTTTGGCCAGTCTGCATGTGTGTATTGTATGCTAATTATGCTTGTTTAAAATCATGTTTTGGCAGCACATTAAAATTGTCTAAAACTGAGCAGATTCTATTGTGCTGCTGCTGAAACATGATTTTATATTTAGAAAAATTTAAAAAAAAATCAACAGATGACAACAATCTAATTGGCGAGTTCTATCATATGTAATGTTTGAGAATTATAGTAGTTGCACAAAACTATTTGTAAATTACCCCAAACCAACAAAATCCACCCAACTATCAATATGACACCAAAATAATGACCATCTGTTCAAACACTTGTGGTTTACAGAACTTGTATTGAATATTAAAATGTGTTCTGTAAATAATATATTATCCAGGAAAAAAACTGTGATGCAATATGGAAGGTTATTTGAGAGTTCAAATACTGTTAGCTGTGGAATCAGTTCAACTGTACAAGTGTTTCATAAGTGGATGTGACTGAAGAAGTGGGGCTTATGGGTTTTCTGACCAGTGTATATCCAGATCAAAGTCTCATCAGAATCTGCACTGTTCGCCATTCCATCAATGAAACACCCGTCATGCTTCTAACAAGCAATGTACATTGTTATCAGACTACAGGAGTGTGATATTGGATGAGGAGCTCACCAGCCAGAAGTGCCAGAAGCCTCATTTCTCCAGTCACAGCCACATAATTATGAGAAATCATCAAAATGCTTCGATTACAAATGCAATCTACACTTGTTTACTCACAATTCAAGGGACTGAGGAAATGGTATGACTTAGCGAAAATTTGAGTTTACGAGAGTTATACTATACATGTGTATAGGAAAACATGTAATTGTGATAAGTTTGTAATAGTTACTCCATCATGTAATATCTTCAATATTACTTGAAGAATTGCTTCAATATTTGGGTACATGCTCAACCTGAATGTGTGCAACACACTCCCATCCCCATTGACATGACCTTGGGAATGTCGCTGTAACACTAGAATACATGCTATTTTTTTTACATCAAAAAGTTTCTCCCATCATATTATATCTTCAGCTAGTTTACATGATTAGGCTAATGGTCAAAAGAGACCAATTCAAATAATAAAGCATTGTAGTACTTGTGAAAATGAACAAATATAACCATTTACTATCAGTGGACCATGTAAAATGACCAAATTCCAACACTGTGCTATTAATGTACAAGGTACCCGTCATAATGCACAAAGTCCATCAATGTACTATCGGCGTACCAGTAAAGAAGTCCACTTTACTATTAATGTACCAGTGACACAGAACGAAGTCCAACAATGTCAGTGTATCAGTGAAAAGGAACAAAGTCTGATACTGTACTATTAATGTACCCATGCATGTTGTAGAAGTCCATCTCATGGTGCAAAATGTTTAAATTTTACCCATGCCTGAGCGACACTCGTGATATATTAAAAGTTTACACCACAAGATGGACATGGTAGATGTATATCATATTTGCTGCAAAGATAAGAATTTTCGGTTTATCATTTGCCAAAACAAGCATTTAATTGGAAAAGTCGACTTGTGAAATCTACTTCACGTAAATCTGTACCACAAGTGGACATGTCCGCATGGATTCAGAACAATAACGTGATTTATTCACATTTTTGTAGGATATAAAATTATTTTCATTAAGTGTTTTTTTTTATATTTCACAATGACTAGTGCAAGTGCGCATTTTGATTCTGGTGTGGCATGGACCTGGCACCAGGTCAGGATATTCTAATTTCAGGGCTGAATATATAGTTTATGTAAATATTGAACTCTGATTTTGGGAATTTCTTTCATTTTGGACAGGTTGAATACAGGATAGTCCAACCCGTTGGCCCGGCCTTAAATGACCTTAGCTGTTGATCTCCCATATAACTATAACTCCCATACTCCATTTTAATGACAGTTGTATGGGACATATATTGGACATATATGTCCCATATATGTTTGTGCTTTCAATTCCGGTAAGGGATAGGCTAGAGTAGATAAGTACACGTAGTCACTTAATCACTTATAGTACACCATATTACATGGGGAACACATAGGAATACATGATACATTGATATGCGAACATCACTGTACGGTGCATGATACTATTCAATTACAAGGTTGTAAGCCAATCGACTGTTATACTTTAACGCAACTTAAAAGCTATAGACGAATAAACTCAGTATGTGGTATCTCAATGGTCCCGTAGTGGACAATAGTATGAATGCACAAGTACTTTGATGATCGCTAATCAAAGTGAAATAACATACAAGTACAACATGGCAGAACGAAACAGGAGGACAAATGATAATCATCTGAGCTACCCCAGTGCTGGCGTATCTCAATAGATAGTGGTAACCTCCGAGTATCAAGGTCCCAAGGTCTGCCTCACCCGCAGTATGAGGTCTAGTCAACAATATGGCTATAATCCAACTTCAAGTGGATTAATCAATAAACAATAAATGTAGTCTTACTACAATCCCTTAGCCATGATATGCCATGATAGGAGTATTACCATACACTATCAAAGTATACATGATATGCCATGATAGGAGTATTACCATACACTATCAAAGTATACATATGTATTGCCTATGCAATACATTTCCAAAGTCTGTATGTCAAAGTCGAAGCCGGATGTGGTTACATCACATGGTAGTCAATAACGATAATGTTCCGGAAGCTGGTACCGGAAATAAAGTTCCTATGGTATCACTAGACTGTAGCAACCCGGATGTGGTAGACCGGATGTAAAGTATCTATGGTGAATCAATTGGTTGTAATACCGGAAGTGGTAGTCCGGATGTAAAGTTCCGATATAATACAAAATGGCGATTATCACGTTGGCTAAGACGCCGGGAAAAGTTTCACATAGGCGACATTCAACTCGGTGGTAGTATACTAATACGATATATGTGTATGGTGTTTCACTTCACTAATCTAAGGCTGTGACTGTCTGCTGAACGCGATGTAGCTATCACACACTGCTCTATACAGGCCTGTACCCGGAGCTGCTACACACACTGCGCCAGACAGACGTACGGACACTCGGACGACCTGATACTCTGCACCGACTGGGGTCTGCCCTCAACGAGTGGACCAAAACGTCCAATGTGGCTCGCTGGAGCGATCTCAAGAGGCTACAAAAATGAAATGTGTCTCCAATTACTGGACGAATACGCACAGACAGACAGACAGGATGCACAACGGACTAAAACGGGAATCGAACAACGGCAAATCACAGCTGAAATAAAATGTAGGTACATACCAAAATCTTCCGTGTCACTGGTGAATACAGTACTATTCTTCTGTTACCAGAACATATGTGTCCCACCAACACATTGCGAGACATCGCTTATATACGCACCAGTGAAACCACGCACGGAATAATGAATATGCCTACCCCTCGTTCGCATAAATATTACAAAACCATGGCTTTTGCCATTTCACCCGTGGGTTATATTTGGCATAAATATATGTTCCCACGCCATAAATTCAACCAAACTAGTGTACAGCCCTCTCGGAATAAATACCATCCAACATGGTATATTCCACACTACCATAAATCTGCACATTATAGACACAGATCTCATAATGCGAAATGGACTTGACTGGTCTCGACATACGAGTGTCGCTATTTGGCCCCGCCAAACCTGTCCATACCGGTACTACGGGCTGTACACTCAAATGAGAGTGTAGCACATACTAAACTCAAATATCGTGGTCATTTACGGAAATATCACGACACAAAGCATCACCAGTATGGGATCTGATATATCCGTGTTGGCCAGTACCAGGCTATGCTGAAACACTAACCCGTAGCATACATAACAGGGCAAACCATGGTATGGTCTGCGCTATATACTGGCTTCACCTACAGAAGGTCCCTTATCTGGTGAACAACTGACACGCGGACAAACTCAGCCGGCACGGATAGTGGACGTCCGTAATACTAAAAGGGGTCTTTTCCCTAGCGAAACCAGCACACGCAGTCAACGAGTTATCTACCACACACATGCTTAGTCTGTGGCAAATATGGCGTGACATCAGTAAAACATTGCTCATAAAATGGACGTGTATTTAAATCCGCAAAAAGGACACGCATTAACGTATTTCCACCAATACAACATAAGCCCCCTTATTACACGCACATTGACATGGCAAATGTACATGCTAAATCACAGGTATGTAAAAATCACAGGTGTGTGAAATCACAGGTATGTGGAATCATAGGTATGTGAAATCAATAGTACGCACAACAATACAAAACAGTACCACACATCACAAATATACAATTACATTGTATACGGAAATCCGGAATGTACAAGAATGCACGTGTCACGCGACACATACACTGTTATCATATATGTTGTAGTCATATAATGTCCTTACATTGTATGTGTAAGTGTCATAACTGTGTATTGTAATATCAGAACCATATGTGTAATATAATATATTACTTTAAATGCATTAAAATGAACATGGTTGATTATTCTATGCTAATCCAGAATTATATCAAAAAGTTCCCACCGTCCGTGTCTATACACACCAACATACGACATATCCTTAAGATCGTAAGATATCAAACAGAGACACGTATTTGGGTAGTTGCAATTGCGATTCGTGGATAAATAATGTACACAAATCAACCAAACAACCACTTTTCAGTACAATTCCCGTGACTGGATTTTCAACTAACCGGGTTTGAGCTAACCTGGAAGCGAAACGTGTAAAGCTAAACATGACACATAGCTGATATGAGGCATCTAAATCATGAGCATTCGTTACAGCATATTATATTTTATATATGTGACACGCATAGACGCTGTCAATATTTATTTTAGTGCAGGAGACGGGACTTTTGTTGATGAGAATATATGTTAATTGAGAATATATTTCCATTTATCAGCGATGATTATACAAGCAGTCATGCGGAAAGTTTTGCTGAAATAGAATATGCTGATCTGCCTTACAGACGTATGGTTATATGGGACACTTATTATATATTTCCGTGTAATTTAAGTGTATGCATATGGGTATATCCACTTGTGAATGTATGGATATTCATGGAAATAGAAACTGTAATACATACTATTTGATTAGTGTTGTATTTTACATGAATTGTTGTATCTTGGTTATAATTAAGTCTAAAGTGATTGGAATGTCATGGTACGTAGCCGCACACCAGCATATAACGGTTCGATATCTGACTGTAATGCGAACATGACCGAACTATAGCATATGGACCAATCGCAATACGTAGTGTATACATATATGGCATTACAGTGCAATTTGCAACGTATATGATTACGTAAGACTCCATAAAATACAATATTTAAAACAAACAGTACATATATTTTTATATTCTGACTCTATAACGAGTGTTACCTAATTCAAGCATCATGCATTATGGGGCATATACAATCTACTAGTATATATATAGCGATCTACTAGTCTGAACACGTGTGAATCTGTCCTATAAATAAATTTAAAAGTAAATGAAAAGAAATGCACAATTGCCAGTACCACACTATATTAACATAGCCTAAATGAGGCGACCATTTTGAATAAACACAATTACAAACAACTGACTCATTTAACCGCCTAACAGAATGCAGTAGTATACATAAGTAAAGTAAAAGTAAACATTATATTCAATAATTTTAAAATATGGCGGCCATTTTGAATTAAACACGCTCTTTAAGAAGAGCATAAATATTGGTCTATATTTTTAATATCGTATCTCAGATGAAAATCAAACTAATATGTTCATATCTAGCTTAGTACCAAGATATGGTCCACTACAGTGTAGATAATGCTGCCTGATCTTGATGAATATTTGGCGTCCATCTTGGATTCATATGGATTTGATAGCCTCCATCTAGGTTTAAAATTAATGCATGGTATCCAAAGCTTTTTCTGCGTCCGTCCGATCAAGATCCAAGTGCCTATTTGTTTTCATTCATCAAATAAGTACACATTTCAGGCTAAATATTGATGCTTGGCGGCCATCTTGAATATGTTGATACTCTTAACGATAGACGACCGAGCAAACCGAATTGCTTTGTATATGCCCCATAAAACAATAATCATCAATAAAACATACTTTATCGGATTGTTCTGTAATGTTATGCAAGTACATGTCGTATTATCAAAATGGAGTGAGCTTTGCACTCATTTGACCCATGTGCACTTAATGACCCCGAAAATGAACTTGTCCCACCTGATTTGATTGACCGACATCGGATTAGTGTTCAGGATGATATAATGCTTTGATTTAAAGTAGTCGTTGCTTTTGCTCCCTCGGGTTGAACAGAATTCATTTTTATGGGTGCTTGCCCCCTACTAATGAGCGCGTTTTTGAAGTAGTAATTAAGGTAAAACGATGTTCGCGTCAAAGTCATAAAGCTAAGCTGTTAAATAATTAAATGCATTTCGCACGATACTGGCAGCATTTTATCCATTAAAGTTAAATTGTTAATTGATTAAAATTAATGACTTAATTTGAAGATAATCCGCCCTAATTGCTCAATACGATGTACATGTATACTGAAACCCGCTGCAAACGTCGTCACAATAGACACTATGATTTATCAGTGTATTGAGTGCAGTGGTACGGTCAGAAGTAATCACCATGCGATAGCTATGGAACTCCAAATCTACATAAACTCAAATATATATTGCTAGCAACAAATATTTGGGGCTAGCAATAAATATTTGGAGAGCTCTCGAAATCATTTGGAGAGCTCTCGAAAACAATTAATGATATCTCGAAATCATTTGGAGAGCTCTCGAAATCATTTGGAGCGAGCAATATAACATTTGATTTGGAGAGCTCTCTAAATAATTTGGAGCTATCTCTAAATCATTTGGAGAGCTCTCTAAATCATTTAGAGAGCTCTCGAAATCAATTAATGATATCTCGAAATCATTTAGAGAGCTCTCGAAATCTTTGCGAGCATTATAAACTTTGATTTGGAGAGGTCTCTAAATCATTTGGAGCTATCTCTAAATCATTTGGAGAGCTCTCGAAATCATTTGGAGAGCTCTCTAAATCAATTAATGATATCTCGAAATCATTTAGAGAGCTCTCGAAATCATTTGTAGCGAGCATTATATAACTTGATTTGAAGAGCTCTCCAAATCATTTGGAGCTATCTCTAAATCATTTGGAGAGCTCTCGAAATCATTTGGAGAGCTCTCGGATTCATTTGGAGATATCTCAAATTGATTTAGAGAGGACATTATAAACTTGATTTGATATATGCTAGCTCCAAATACCACTCCACGTGGGAATTGGAGGAAAGAAACAATACACGCTCCCTTCCCGCGCTTTTAAAATCTATGTACGCATGTGCACCGAGCCTATTAAAAACTTCGTAACCTTCAATATGGAGTATATGGATGGATTAAAAAAAAATTGTTTAGCTTATTTCTTTTTCATTTATTGATGCTTTTAGGCATATTAGTAGTAATGGGTGCCACTATGGTACGGTTTTTTAACATGTGTTTTTTACATAGACGGATTTTACCCTTGCACCGGTTGTCTATGTAAAAAAACACATGTTAAAAAACCGTACCGTACCCCTTAGGGGTGGCACTTATTACTACCATATCAGGGGTGGAAACTTCTGGTATTACGTTATAGTGGGTAAAAACCGTACCATAGTGGCACCCCTGAACCAATTTGTTGGGAGATTCGTGAATTTTATCCGGGGTGGAAACTTCTGGTATTACGTTATAGTGGGTAAAAACCGTACCATAGTGGCACCCCTGGACCAATTTGTGGGATTCGTGAGTGAATTTTATCCGGGGTGGAAACTTGTGAATTTTATCCAGGGGTTGGAAACTTCTTGTATCACACTATAGTGCCACCCCTGAACCAATCGTTTTTTTGTATTCAACACGAGCAGTATGTAAGGTATTCATTTCTTGAGAAAGTGTATAGCCCTGAAAAGGGCTGTTGTCTTTTAGTAAACTATGTAGTGTTCAGGTTACTCCACATACAATCGACGACTATTTGGCAGGCCTCACAAATTTCGAGGTCTTTAAGGTCCTCTTCTTCAAAAAAGCCTTCGTCGAGCTCTGGACAATTGTGTTCTTCCCCGTGAGTGTCCAACACTGCATAACATGTTCTACACTCTATGTGCCCCGTGCAGGCACCGGGGCGGGATCAACTGATCCTGAGAATAGTGCTGCAGTAGCCATTGCTTGTCGTAAAAGGCGACTAAACTGGCTTAACGATTGGGTTCATACTTTCCGGAACCCACTATACCGGATTTGGCCCTCATGTACATTTTTGGCTTTCTTGTATGTGAGAGTTGAGTCGGGCTATGCCCCATATATAAAAGTAAGATTAGCGCTAATCCTATTACTTTTAGGGATGGGATAAATGATGCTGGTGTGGCGAGGGCCTGGCACCAGATCAGGTTGTTCTAATTTCAGGACTGAATATATATTTTGATTGTAAATATTGAGTTCTGAAGTTGGGATTTACCCCCCTTGGACAGGTGGATATGGGACTCGACCCCGTTGACCCGTCTGCGTGTAGACTCCCTGAGGCTTGTACCTCTATGTCAGAAAAGCGGACGTTAAACCCTATTCACTCACTCACTCTACACTCTATGTAACAGGACTCTCTGCACATAGAGCATTTACCGTTCTTCTGCATTCTTATGTAGTTGGTTGAACAGTTGAATGACTAATGAAATACAGCTGTATGTTTTTTACTTTTATACACATCAGAAGGATTGACCTACTTTTGATAGTTTAGTCATTTTTCAGATTTTCGACCAATCAGAAAGCGTGTTGCAAAACGCGTTTTGTGATATCCTAGGGGTGTACTGTTCCTGTATATAATTTTCAAATATTTTTGACAACTCCAATATTATCAAATACATATGAAAATGTCCTAGAAATAATTTTCATCCACTTCTGACAACTCTAATATTGACAAAAGTTAATGAAAATAAATATTGATTGTAAATCAATATATTGGTATTTTTCAATTTATGGTGGGGAAAATTGAATACGAAACATGTAAAGTTTTAATAATATTTTATTGAACAATAACATATTTTACAACATGTATGTTTAACATTCAAGGAGGCATGATCTCTGTCCATGTATCGTGATCACTGTCCATGAAGCGTGAACAATGGGAGCACACACACATTGATTCAGTCTCACTAATCTGTACTATTTCCATTGGTACAATCTCTCTCTTACATCGTCTAAATAAGAAATTCACAATATTGTCATTTTCAACAACTTCGTTTCTCCATTGTTCAAATGTTAATTGTTCTACTTTAATCCTTGAATCTTTGAAGAACCCCGTTGTTACTAATAGGGGTTCCTTGAACTCATCAAACATCTCTATTTTCTCTAATTCATCCTTGATGATCCTGGTTGTAAGATATTGTTCATTTGATACTTTTAGTTTGAAAACAAGTATCAAGGCTTTCCTGTATGCTTTGTGATTTAATAGATCTGTCAGAGGATTCATTGTTACTGGTTTCCTGATTGCTATATGATTTAATAGATCTGTCAGAGGATTCATTGTTTCTTCAATTGTATCTATTCATAGAATGATTCAGTTATAATACGTTCCTACTTTTATAGTCTTTAATATCAATCTATTTCCAGGATTGTTTGACTTGTTTCTTCAACTGTTCCAACCACGATTCATTGGGTCTAAAACTGATTTTGTTTTTAATTTGTACCCACAGTCTGTATGCTTCCAATTTCTCTTGATCGTCCAATGTCATATCTTTGAGAATTGGATACCATTCTTCCATAATTTTATAGGGATCTAATTTCTGTAGAGCTGGCAATATGAATAAATCTGTTTGTTCATCTTGATCTGTGAATAAGCACAGTTGATGTAGTACTTGACTTGGATGTTCAACCTGACATCCATAACAATTGTCATTTACTTCTTTTTTAATTAATGATTGAAGTTGTTCAACCATACATTTATTGAATGTGTCATGTATTGTCTTTCTTTGTCTGGGTATTTCTCGGGATTTCTTTATCAGACAAACATCGTTTTGTAACCACAACTCATAATTATGCCCCATCATTTTTATTGTTTATTATCTAAAAGTATTGTATAATATTTGTTGTTTCTAGAGCGAATACCTTGAAGATAATGGCTTATGACAAAATGCAAAACTTTTATATAGGTACAACTGATTACAAGTTTTTTCTATTCTAAATATTTGTATTGGCCCTGAAAAGGGCCTTTTGTCTTGATCGTCTAATTCAAGTTTGCTGTTTATCATACTTGTTTACTCTTTTGATGTATTTTTCATGACCATCACAGCCCCGTGATCCACAGCCTGTACATGTTAAGAGAAATCTGTGTGTAGTCCTCTTGTTAGGTTTTCCACGAATCGCAAATGATGGTGTCGGAGCTCGTCGGATCTCCTCATCCCAGTCTTCTTGCTGTGGTTGTACACTCACTCTCTCATCATTATCCCAGTTTTCTGTAGGCTTCGCCATAGTGTTCAATGAAACTTGTGTCCTGTTGATATCGTTCATCAAATCATCGAACTTGTTCCAGTTATATACGAAGCTATTCGAGGCTTCTCTTGCTTCAAATTTCAAATTATAGTAGGGAGTAGTATATAGGGAGTCAAAATGATACCACCTACGTTGGTATCGTTTCCACCCCTCTACACTACCCCCACCACCCCCGAAAAATCAAAAATTGGTTAACGAGGAAATTGTCCCCCACCACCCCCGAAAAATCCAAAGATTGGTGTCATAAATACATCATGTTTTTTTCACGTCCAATTGAACATATAAATTTAATAGGTTATAATAAAATATATTATAACAAAATGGATAATAAAATACGCAACGAATTGGAATTTTGTAATGACTTTGATGAAGAATTTATGCTGTTTCTACAGTATTAAAACACTGTAAAATGACAACACTATGTGGTATCGAATACATGAAATATCAGCGTAATTTATTACGCTGCGATAAAAACGTTGCATTTACAATATTAAACCGGCAATTATGTCGCCGGTATAAGTATCAAATTTATGTAATGAAGCGACTAAATAGGATCGGAGAAACACTACCGAAACATTATCAAACTAATTTTATAAAATAAAACCAGTTTTAAAATCAAACAGATTACCGTTTATACGGCTATGCGCTTTCTTTCTACTGATATCACTTTTTTAACGAAGAAAATTGGTGAAAATTATTATTAGAAATTGGAAATTGAACAGAAAAAAAAAAAAACAAAAAAAAAACTAATTAGAGAAAATGGATAATACAATACAATTGGAATTGAAAGTTTTTAATGCCTGTGTTGAAGAACTTTACGAAGAATACGGGGGTTATAGTCCTATATATAAATTCTATAAAATGAGAACACTAGGTGATATCGAATACATGAAATATCAGCGTAATTTATTACGCTCCGATAAAAACGTTGCATTTACAATATTATACCGACAATTATGTGAACTATGCAAGAGGCAAATACAAACATTAAGACGGATAGTGTGTATCAGATATGAAACTAAGGTGTATTATTTAAAATTGTTAAAACCCAACGATTCGTTTGCGAATATACATTTCTACGATATCGCTTATAAAGATATTGAAAAAATTATTATTGAACAGAACTAATTTATGTTGTAATCACACCAAGCAGACGACAATGTTCCAATTACACGTGCTATGAACATGCAAATTAGGTGTCCCACCTTACACGTATATTAAGTGTCCATTTTATAGAGAGATTTACACGATTACGTCTTCCGGGATGGAAAATAAACACACTGTAATATATAATACACACACGGATATTTATAGCCTTATCGATGGTATGTAAACGGGCTATCAATTTACACAGGTGGTGTGTACATAGTTTATAAACACTTAGTGAGGGTTATATAGTTCACGAATTTCCGGGATGGTTCGTTATTTAATTAAATAAATTTTAATAAAATTATTATAAAATATTAATTTATTTAATTTAAAGCGGAACACCCCCTATTATATTAATTAATTAATTTTAATAAAATTATTTATAATATTTTCACCAACAAAGTTAGGTTTATATACGAGAAATAAACACAGTTCATTGTCGGGACGCCGGCACTTAATATCTCAACAGTGAGTAGGTTTTTCGCCACATGTACTTCTCTGACAATCTGCCGCTCTACACAGTATAGCGGATGGAGGTAATGTTAATGAGAGAGGGGTCCGCGGTATCGGTCCAATGATGGGGTGGAGAGATTGTGAGCGTGACACATCCCACTAAGCCAAAAAAACGAGAAGAGAAGAGATTTAAAGCGAAGGCTTAGTGGGATGGGCCCAGAAGGGTTTTGCTAGCGCGGGTTCGGGCCTCGGTGGGACCTTAACTTTTTTTTTTAAATTGTTAATAATTTTCTTAATTTTTCAAAATTATTAATTAATAAATTGTTTACTGCACCAATATAATTAATTAATTATTTTTTAAAAAATTATTTTATAATGGTGCTGTAACATTTCCTCCGACTTTATTTCCAAGTTTTACCCTAAATTTATCCCAATCAGTACACTCAATTTTGGGCATGGATTCAAACTCTAAATTTGATATTTTCTTATCGGCCAACGCTTTGGACACCATAACGTCGATGCTATTTTTCTTAGACCTAGCGAGAACGGATATTCTATCATGTTTTCTACTTTTTTTCTCGAGTTTTCCACCCGCCGCCCTAATTACCATACACAGCAACCCAGAAACGGCCGACACCGCACATAAAATCCCCGCTACAGGAACCGTTATAATGGTGGATATAGTTGCAGCTGTCCCCGCCCCACACAACACAGAAACACTTGCC